>JAQHUG010000034.1:1268647-1317164 GCA_028555095.1 Dicrostonyx torquatus | reverse complement strand
GTATTGGCTTTTGGGGAACTTATTCTATATGGATGCACATCTTCTTAGACCGAGATGGAGGGGGGAGGGTCTTGGGCTTCCCATAGGGCAGGGTATCCTGCCCCATCTTAAGAAAGCACGGGAAGGGTGGTGGGGTAGGGGGGGAGCGGGAGGGCCTGGAACAAGGGGAGTAAATGTAAATTTTTCTTGTAATAATAATAATTTAAAAAAAGTTTGTTTTAAATAAAATTTTAGAAAGTAAATTATATATATAATTGGAAAAGTAATATATATATATGAGTTGGGTTTAATATGTTAAAAGCATTTATGAATTTTTACGTCCTGCACCATATTGTTTCATATTCTTAGTCTAGGATAAAAAAAACACTATTTAGTAGTGGACTTCAAGGTCTATCCAGCAATAAATAATCACTTGAAAGGTAGGCCTGTATCCCTGCTCTCTACTAAACTTTTTAAACCAATTTGAATTGTATCACCTGTACTTTTAGCACCATTTAGACATATCTGTACATCTTACTGTTTTAAAATTTATGATATTATATGTAAATCTTTTCAAGTGTATATTCCCTGCCTTTATTCATAGTAAAGAGATTATTTCTGTATAATAATAAAAAAGTTACTTGTATGTTTTAGATATTAGTCCAATATTGAATGTGTAGTTGGATAGAAAAAAATCTTTTCCTATTCTTTAGCTCATCATGTTTTCAAATGATGGTTTGCTTATAAATTATGTTTAGTTTTATTTTGTTTTTATGGGTTCTCTCTCTTTCTCTCTCTGTGTGTGTGTGTACATCTGTATGTGTTCTTGAGTCTTTTTGTTTGTTTTTTGATTTGTCCTATTCTGCTTTGTTTGTTTTATTTTTGTCTTATTATTGATGTTCTGGATAGCTCTTTGTATTCTAACGGGTAAGAGAGAGAAAGGGTGTGGATATCGGTGGGTGGAGAAGTAGGGAGGACCTGGGGAGAGTTGGAAAAGGGAAAACCACAACCAGAATATATGTCTGAAGGTACGCCTGTTTTCAATACAGAAAAACATTTAACAGTTGGCTATTGAAGAATCATCAGTCAGTCTACTGTTGAATTCGACACCAAAACTTCTACTCAGCGAATAAAATTATAGGTGGCTTCCTACATATTTCTCTGTTATTTGAATAGCAGGAGGCTGAATAAATGCCAACTGAATAACTGCCTAAGTGTTAGATTAAAAAAAAAAAAGTAGAAGAGAGACTTTAAGAAACGTAGCTACATGCCAGAAGCTCAAACTATTTCTAGAATCATCATCATCAAAAAAAAAAAAAAAAAAAAAAGTAACTAGCAAACCTCTTAGAGGAAAGCCTGGAAGGGAGCGGCAGTTACTTTTCTTTCCACATGTGTCTGACAGCTAAGCTAAGCCTGTGTATTTAGTTAGGTTCCCTGGGGACAGCCACTGCCTATAGAATCCAGCGTTTCTGAGCATACGTTGTTTTTGTTAAGACTGAGCAATTTCCATACAGTAGTTACTGTGTCCCTGAATCCTTTTTCCTTCACTCAACTATGGTTTGAGAGAATACGTTTTCTAGAGAGGCAGAATCTGGAGTTTTCTAACATTTTAAATTATTGCTAGTTCGGCAGGTGATACTGATCTGTGAGCTAATATTATAATTATTCCTCCTGAATTATCTGAACTGTGCCCTTTACACACACACACACACACACACACACACACACACCCCACCTGGAATTATCTGAACTATGCCCCTTACACAGCCCCCTCCTGGGATTAGCTGAGCTGTGCCCTCTTACACAGCCCCCTCCTGGGATTATCTGAACTGTGCCTCTTACACAGCCCTCTCCTGGGATTAGCTGAGCTGTGCCCTCTTACACATGCCCTCTCCTGGGATTATTCAAACTGTGTCCCTTACACATTTCTTTTTGCTGGTTATCAGAGGAAGGCCAACATTGAGATAGATTTTTTTTTTTGAAACTGAAATCCCAAGGCCAGGACTTTTTGCACGTGGTAATGATCCCACAAAGCAATCCCTCCCAAAGGAAGACTGACTACTCAATTACATTTTTACGATCTAACCTAATATTATCCAATTCAGCATAAGCAAATTCTTTAGTAAGTGGGAAGACTAAAAATCTATTTAGTAGCCCTTCATAGACTTCTAGATTATCAGGGAAGCTATGCTTTTGTCCTAGTAGCCTTACAAAGAGCTCTTTAGTTATTGACATCTATAAATTCCTCCTTTGTCTACAACTGGCTACAAGTTGCCACAAAGGCGCTCTGTTTAACTGCATTTCTTTGGTGTCCCAAAGTGAAAAATCAGTATCAGTGCGCCTGAAATGTACAGGCACGTTTAGGTTTAGAAATCAATTTTTTTAATATTTAATTAGTTATGCACAGAGTATATTATAACACATGGTATAATTTGAAATACAATTACTATTACGTTATAATTATAAAATACAAATAGGGAAGAATGGGATGTGTATAAGAGATTGCAGTCAATGCCACATATGGGGTCTACTACAGACAATACCTTTTAAGAAGAGAAATTATGCCAATCAAATAGTATGGTTCTAGGGGTGCTGTTCAGTTAGACGTCTTAGTATGATATCCACAAGGTCCTAGGTTCAAGCCTCTGAACCACAAACAAAACCCTGTGTATGAGAAACAGTCCATTTCTGTTCACGTTCTGGCAAGAGTTCCTCGGGCATTCATTCTGCTTTTAGGACTGTGTTAGACACTGACATGGTTTTGAAAGGATGCCCATGCTATTGTGTTATCTTAGGGAATTTCTGCTGTCCAGAGGGGCACACCATGAATAAATGAAAAAGTAAACAGATGGGACTGTCAACAACCAAGCTGTGAATGAGCATTTAGTTGTCTGTAAAAGATGGGATGGAAATTCGTTGTTGTGAAAAATTTCACTTCTCCAATAATATGACTGATCACTTCTGTGCACCACTGTCAGGGACTTTAGTTGCACCATGTCTAAATGAAGAAGATCACAGTAGTGCTCAGTGATTGGGCCTTGAGTCCCATCCCCCACCACCACTTAAATGAATCCATCTATTCATCCTTGCTTTTGTTGATCCAGCATATTCTTTTTTTTGCTAATTCTATATTTGCACACTCTCTGAAGAACAGTTTCTGGTGTTATATAAAGAAGAACTATAGGTAAGAATAGTCAGAGTTCTTTTTGAAAAATGCTACTAGCTCTACAATGACTAAAATGAGAGAGAGCTACTAATTAGCTGTGAATGCATCCTGTTAAAACAAAGCCCTGCAGCCACTATTCTTTTTTGTGGGTAGTGATTGAAAGGAATGCGATTTCTGTGCTCATTAAAAGTCTTCCAGACTTACATTCCATCTTAGTAGTGTAAAAATTACTTTAGGACTGTTACATGAATAATGACTAATAATTAAAGGGAAAACCACATTATTGTAGTGAAAATAGTTTTAAAATATGCAAATCTAACCCAAATCATAGACATATGCCACTTTCCTAGGTATAATGTTGAGAAACTCTGTAAGAACTTGCGTTTTCTTGCATTAATTTGTACACATACAGTTTTGAATTCCAAAAACAAACCACTTATGCCACTTATAAGGTACTGAATATTGCAATATTCAAATCCTAAAACGTATCTAGATAATTAGCCTGGTGCCTGAAGCTGTCTCTTTATAATATACCAGAAACCTACTGCCTTGAACATTCATGTTTGCTTAAAGAATCACCATCTATCTGTATGTCTGTCTATCCAACCATCATCCATCCATCCATATCATTGCTACATTCCCTCCCTTAAAACCAGCTGAATGTATATGAAAGGAATTTTTCCCTTAACAGACACACAGTTTCACTTCCTTATCTACTTACTGGTGCAGAGTTTCCATTGGGTCCTCTTGATCTGACCATTCTCCCCAATACTTCCACACCATCCGATGTGATATTGGCGGAAGCATTGATTGCCTTCTGGCCCACTTCCTTACAGTCAACAACCACTTTGGCCAAAGTCTTGCTGATAACAACATGGAGCTAGGTAAAAGAAAAGATGTTTTAGGAAGTCTTATGCAGGGAGAAGGATCAACCAATTTGTGTAATTGTTTAATTCATTGTTAAAAATTAGAGAGAGGGAATTCTGTATCTACATCCTTCCCTAGACCTTTTCTGTGATGGCTCAACATTCAAGAATCAGCTCTTTAAAATACTTCTCTCTGATGTGACTTGAAAACGGGTCATTTTTTAACAGAGATTTTAGCTTACTTTTGCTGGTGTTTTAAGTTAGTATTGTGTGTTATCATGGAATTTTATACGTGTCTTTACAGTTAGTTCTAATCTGTTTCCTTCCCCCATTGTCTTCTCCTGTTCACCCCAAGTCCTTGCAGCTGGAAGGAGTCACAGGAATGAAAGACACTTTCTTCAGGGAGAAGAAGGGAAGCACTGGAGTACGTGTGAGAGGAGCCTGTCGGCTTAGTGTCTGATGCCGTTTTTGCAAACTACAATCTCAAAGACATGCAGGACACAGTTTTAGCAGTCATGGGTTCTTTGTGAGGATTTGGAAAAGGCAGATCTTTCAAACCTCTATGCAAGCATATTGTAGATAAACCAGGTAACCACACTGTAACCACGTTTTCACATAAAAATGTCTGGGCCCACTACACATTTTGATTCGGACTGAGCTTGCCTCATGACTCCTAGTTATTACTTGTGGCAGATTAATGAGAGGAAAGTAAAATCCATACTCCAATAATAATTTTGCTTCCAAGGAAAGGTAACCACGGCTACTCCATGAAGAGGATTGGGTGAGGTGAATTGAGGTTACAAAAGCTCAATCAGCTAACACCGTGCTCAAATCATGGGCAGACTCAGCCTGTCAATGAGGTGACGTCTTTTATATTAAGACAGTTTAACTTTCCAGGTTTTATTCAATGTTGTTTTGTCCCAAGGTTAAAGAAAAGATGAAAGCACATGAGATCCTACCTATATTTATTTAATGTTTTAAGATACATCATGTAAAAGCAATTCCACTCAGCAGAGCAGTTCATTAGAAACTTTTCCTTTCAAAAAGCAACTATTCATTAGTCAAACAGAGACCATTCCTGGGGAAATGCCACCACATCGCTTGCTCCTTGCTAATGTTGTCATTTACAAGAGTGGAAAATGACTTCTGTGTGTCCTAGGGAGACTATTCTCATATTTAAAAGAGTATATTGCTATACAAAGGACATTGAACCATTTTCAAAACTATTTTGTGTCTTTGGTTACACATACAAGTGGTTATTCCATTTATATCATTACTAACACTTCAAAGCAGATTTTGGACTATATTTTATATCCAAAGTGCAATAGATATAGCTGAATAATAATCAATAAAGAATGAAGCTCTTTATTTAATTGCAATGCTTTGAACAGATAAAATCGGATCTGTGAGAACTGGACTTTATTGACATCTCTGATCAATAGTTGCATGCCGTCTCAGTCTATCACAGGCCTCTCCTTTTATTTTGTTTCTTGTTTAGTTTTACTAATGCATAAACCACAGGGAAGTATTTCCTTATGCAGCTTTTAAAAAAATTAAAGGTTCATACATTTAAAGTCAATCAGTAACAAACCACCTTGAGTTCCGGTCAGGGAAATAAAACCTCGCACTGCCTAAGACACGTAAAGAGTTCCTTGAAATGAGAACATTTGCTCACGCCTAAGCCACAGGTGGTGGTGATAATGACTCTTTTGACATAGATGCATGTGGTAAATGTTTCTCATCTCCTCTACACTTCTCCCTGGCTTTTTTGCAATGCTCTGCACACAACAAAGAAAAGCATCACACTAGGATTCTAATGAATTTCAAAAACCTGTTAAAGGAACTTTTAATTAGTGAACCTTCACTTGTACCCCCCACTGCCACACTGCACGTGCACACACACACGCACACGTTTGAGATGGGTATGCAATCCTACCAAATAAGAAATAGTAAGTTTTCATATGTAATCCTTCTTAATTATATGGTATGCAGTAAAGACACCACCACCACCAATAACAACAAAAGCACAGAAAGTTCCAGTTGGCTAGGGAGAGCAGCAATCCTTTCTCTCTCTGTGTGTGCATGTTCCATAATGAGTGTCGTGTCAGAGAACAACTTTGTGGAGTTGATTTTCTGCTTGCATCTTTCACATGGATTGCAAAGATCAAACTCAGGTCACTAAGCCTGTGATATCTGGAGCTAAGTGCATTTACTGACTAAGCTGTATAACCAGCCCAGCCAGCAGTCTTTACAACAGTACACCCAATGCAGCACCGAGCACTGGTCTAAATACTAATGCAGTGCTTTCTCCTCAAAGACAGGGGAAACTGGACCAAATCTGTCATCATCTCCTGCAGAGCCTACTGTGAATGCACATTCCAGTGTCCTAGCTCAGAATCTTGGGTGTCATTATCAAGTCCTGGAGGAAGTAATTCTTACTCCAGTTAAATTCTAAAATTCTGAAATTCAAAGCTCTGTGAATTTTAAGAAATATATTTCTGAGCTGGGCATAGTGGAACATTCCTTTAATCCCAAGACTCAGGAGGCAGAGGTTGGTGGATCTCT
This sequence comes from Dicrostonyx torquatus, assembly GCA_028555095.1. NCBI lineage: Eukaryota > Metazoa > Chordata > Mammalia > Rodentia > Cricetidae > Dicrostonyx > Dicrostonyx torquatus. The sequence goes on along the minus strand of JAQHUG010000034.1, from coordinate 1,310,588 downwards.
GAGTGTTTGAGTTCCAGAGCAGCCAAGGCTATGTAGAGACACTGTCTCAAAAAACAAAACATAACCAAAAATAAAACAAAACAAAACAAATGAAACAACAAAACACACACACACACACACACACACACACACACACACACACAAGTACATTACATGAAGATCCTCACTAACCTTGTGAAAGCTTCCATAGAACATTTTCCTGATGTCAGGTCCTTCAAAAGTAACAGTTTGAAAATCTCCAGTATAGTCATAGTTGAAATAAGTTAGAGTTTTCCCTCCATCTAGTCAAACAGATAAAAGTCAAAATATTTCAGAAATGCTTAAATTGGTGAATAACTTTTTCCTAAAATTCAACTTGACAGAAAATAATGAATCCACCATTTTGAAATCACATCTAAAACAAACGGAGGGAAATGAGACACTGAACAGTCCTCGGGTGGTTATAGGCTTTCGGGTGGCTAAAGTACTCGACTCAATGACATGTGACAATGGTGAGACCAGGAACCCACATGTTCCCTTCCCTTACACCTCTCTGCCTAAACTCTTATACACGTCATCTCTGCAGAGAGGTCATCAAAGCTCAGAGCAAAAGAAGAAAATGAGAGAGGACATTATCCATTAATATTAGGAAAGAAAACCTGGGCACTTCGTCTTACTAGCCCACTACAGACAGCTGCTTTCCCAGGACGTGACGCGTGACCACACTGATGTCTGTTTGTTATGAACACACAGAGGCAAGCGTCCTCCTCTTCGGTCCTTTGTCTAACAAGAAATTTTCATTATTAAAACTACATTATTTTATATCAACAGTGCTTTGTGACACTAAAATTTAATTTTCCCTTTACTTTTAAATGAACATTCTGACCAAAGCAATTGAGGGGAAGAAAAGAGCTCATTTAAACTCACAGGCCACAATCCATCATTAAACGCATGGCAAGAACCTGAAGCCAAGCCTGTTTGCTATTCCACACCACCAAAGAGACGTAGCAGGGACCGTTGAAGATGTTGCTTGGCGGTTTCTTAGCAGACTCAACCCCCTATCCTTTTTATACAGTACAGGACCACCTGCCTAGACAAGGTGCTGCCCACAGTGGGCTGGTCCTTCCTGTATCAATTAACAGTCAAGACACTCCCCCACAGACATGCCCATAGGCCAATCCAATCTGGGAAGTCCCTTTCTTGAGACACCCTTCTCAGGTGACTCTATGCTATGTCAAATTGGTGGCTAAAGTTTTATAGACAGGGAGCAAACTCATTTAAGTCACTTTTTAAAAGCCCAGAGTGTATATGGAGTTAGTGAGTTAAGCCCCTTCAGCCTGTAGATTCTCTTTAGTTTAAATATTAATGCAAAGGAATTTCCCCGTACTATGTTTGATTGTTGATTGACTTTCATCCACTTTTTATTACATGGAAATAAGACCAATCTCGTCTCCTTACCCAAATGTCTGAGTCAGCGAGTAGAAAGACCTCTTCGGGTTTTCTTCCTGACTTCATCCTAATTATGAGACTCACTAAACTCTGTGACGTGAATCAGAAACTGAGTATCGCGTGCTATGCTTCCAAGCAGGTCAGTGGGGGAGTTTCCCTGACTGGTTCCTCCTCAGATTTCCAGCCTCCAAACATTGTAGTCTTATCATCTGAACATGGGACCTCTCTCCACCTTCTCCAGGATAGAATTTGGTAGCACACACAAACACAACTTGCGAATTTCTATCTCTATCCCAGAATTCTTCCGAAGTACAACGCTGCCAAATTGGTCTCCTCTATGGACTATCAAATAGGCATATGTATTTATCATGTCTGTATCTGATAAATGAACTTCTGACCCCGCCTCTCCAAACAACCCTGCCCTCTAATTTTACTCTGCCCGGGGTCTTCACGCTCTAGTAGAAACTGCTTGTCTTGCTTCCCCGTACTTACTATTCATCTGAGCCTAAGGTTGGCACAAAGCAGGAACTCAACAATGAACATTTCTTGAAAGAACAGATGAATAAGAGGAATGAAGCAATGATTTTATAGTTCATTGAGTGTTGTTTATACATTGCATAGGTTATGTTGCAACATGAGATGACAAGATGGCATGCCACATGCGTGATCGTGTATATAGCAAATGTGACACACATAAATATACTTACTGTCTAAAATGATCCCAACAAGTGGGTCAGAATTTTTATTTAAAATCTCCCAAAGAGCAAATGGCTCCTGTGGAGTGTCAGGAAGAATCCGGAACAGGAAACTCATTGTGTAGTCAGAAGGCAGTCCTTCTGGATGCAGATACCTGAAGACGGAATGGAAAATAATGCCTCCTTGTAACTTTTTTGAAAAAGTCATCCTGTGCCCATAGAGTCACATATTTTCACTACAGAAGCTTTGAAAGACAAAAGGAGACCGCCACGAATCCCCATTAGATCACTGTTTAGGTTGCCTGGCTCTCCAGTTTGGGGTAGTTTTGCCCTGCTTCCTCCTCCCCATTCACTTCAGGAGTGCTTGTATTGGAGACATACACGACGGCCTCCATGCTTTTGCATGGTCCAGGTGTGTAAACTCAGCTCACCGGGCTTGCATAGCAAACACACTTATCAGCTGAGTCATCTCCCGGCCCCAACTGTTTTTCATCTCAAGTCATGGGTGTCTCTGAACTTTCAGAGTTTCAGAGCTGTTTAGAGGCCTGAGATTTAGTATAAATCAGGATTCGAAATACATATGACCCACCCTATTACAATGTACGCATCCATTATTTTTACACGTTTTCACAGATGAAACCGTGCTAAGCTTCACCCAGCATTATAGGATGGGTCTGATGTTTTATGTTAATTTTTCAACAATTTTATGTTCTGTGTATAGATGCTTTGTAGGTCTGTGAGCACACATGTGTGCCTATTGCCCAGGGGCGTCAGAAGAAGTCACCAGATTCCCTGGAAGCAGAGTTACAGACGGCTGTGATCTGTTAAGTGGGTGCTGGGAATTGAACCCAGGTCCTCTGGAAGAGCAGTTCGTGCTCTTAACTGCTGGCTGAGCTACATTTTCAGTCCCAGGGCTGTTTTTAAATAAAGAACTATAAACATAATTTTCTCTAAACATCATAGAAAATCTTACCAAAAACTATTACAGTAATTACAAACTGACATCGTTTTTATATTGAGATATAATAAACACATAATTAACTTTAGCATCTTGCCAGGAAAACATACTTGGTTGGCTGGGAAACCAGAGCATCTTTGTGGATTTGATAACACGGGAACAAATTGAAGGTGCCAGGTTCCATAGAAACTCCTTCTACTGCAGAAAAATCTTTTTCAACTAAACCAAACATTTCCATCATCTTAAACCCTAAGGCGGTGAGAGAGAATATAAGAACAAACAGGAACTTAAATTAAATTTTCTACTAAATATTTAAACACAGACAGATTTACCCCAAACAAATATTAGTCTATATTTGTATTTAAAATGTGACAATGATGAAGATTTGCTGAATCTATAGATTGCTTTTGGTAGAATGGCTATTTTTACTATACTAATCCTACTGATCCAGGAGAATGAGAGATTATTCCATCTTCTGATATCTTCTTCAGTTTCATTTTGCAATATCTTAAGGTTTTTGCCCTACAAGTCTTCACTTGCTTGATCAGAGTTACCCCGTGATATTTTTTATAGGCTATTGTGAAAGATGTTCTCATTTCTTTCTTAGTATGTTTATCATCTGTCTATAGGAAGATTCTTGATTTTCTTTAGTTATTTTGTATCCAAATACTTTGATAAAAAGTGTTTATCAGCTATAGAAGTTTCCTAGTGGAACTTTTGGGTTACTGATACATGCAATAATATCATCTATAAATAAAGATACTCTGACTTCTTCCCTTCCTATTTGCATCCCTTTGATCTCTGTAAGCGTTCCACAAGCAAGCTATAATCCTTGTAACAATAGAGGTTAAGTGTGGAGCATAAGATAGTTGATGGATGAGGAGGACAGAAGTGGGAGAACTGAATAGGGAAGCAGAGGGAAGAAGGGAGCAGAGGAGTTGGATACAGAGAGGAATGGCTACAAGTAAAGACCATTGGAGGAGTCAAGTGGGAACTTAATGCAGTAGAAACTTCCTGTGCGTGCGTGTGTGCATGTGTGTGTGTGTGTGTGTGTGTGTGTGTGTGTGTGTGAATGTGATGTAAGTAAAATCACTAAATAACAGGGGAGATGGAGTCCCAACTGGACAACTCTTATCACTGGATAAAGCTTCCAGTATCAGGAATGGATTGCATCTAATTGAGCAGTCGGCCAAAAAGGTCCCATGGAAAACCCCCAAACTAACCCAGAATGTTTCCAAGCCTGTTGGTTGCTCTCTACAAACTGACAATAAGGTCCTGGTTTTGAAGACAACACCTACAGAGATCACTGAACACAGAGCTGGTGTCTACCTAGAGTCTTTACCCCATGGGCTAGTGTTCATGGTACTGGAACATACTCTGCAGGCTCCCAAAGAATAAAGGAAAATACCAACCCAGCTACAAACCCTTTGGTTGTCAGGGATGACCTGCCTGAAAGACGTGTTACTGCAATTGTGGTACAAGGCTTGCGGGAGTAACCAACCAATACATAACTAGATTTAAGGCTCACTACCTGACATTTCTTGGATAGCCAAGAACCTGAAACTAGACAGGGCAGGGGTCTAGAAGAAAATGAAACACGACTGCTCACAGATATAAAAGGACTCCTAACCTCATTCTGCTACATTCATATGTCCATGCCTTGCCCAGCCATCATCAGAGAAGCTTCCTCTTATAATAAATGGGAACAAATACAGAGACCCACAGCCAGACAAAGTGCAGAAGGTGAGAGACCTTAGAACACTCATTCTGAAATGGGATATCTCTTTCAAATATCCCCCCAAGGGCTCAGAGAATTCTGTGGGAAAAGAAGAGGAAAGATTCTCAGAGACAGAGGAGATGGAGGACATCAGGGAAACAAAGCCTTCTAAATACTGCAGGACCAACACACATATGAACTCATAGAGACTACGGCACCAAGCACAAGGCTTGTATGGGTCGTCACTAGAAGGGATCCCAGAACTGAGAAGTGGACACAAGCCTCAACCCTTAACCCAGACGGTATCTCTAATTTATAACCACTCTCAAGTGAAAAATTAAATTTCTCCAATGAACTCTCACTGGAGACACCCTTGAGTTTGTTAATTTGCATATTCTGTGTGTGTGTCATTTGGTTAGTTAAGATAAAGATTTGCCCATTCTGTTGATTTTCTCTAAGAACCAACTCTTTGTCTCATTGATTCTTTGTATTGTTTTCTTTGTTTCTATTTTGTTGATTTCAGCCCTCAATTTGATTATTTCCTGTCCTCCTGGGTGAGTTTGCTTCATTTTGTTCTAGAGCTTTTAAGTGTTCTGTTAACTCACTGGTGTGGCCTTTTTCCAATTTCTTTATGTAGCCATTTAGTGCTATGAACTTTCCTCTTAGCACTGCTTTTATTGTGCCCCATAAGTTTGGTATGTTGTGTGGTCATTTTCATTGAATTTTAGTCACTGGAGACACTCTTAAGGCCAGGCTCCATGTTCAATAGCAGATGCCAAAACACATGTCCTGTCAGGGCTTAAAAAAAAAACTTACAAGTCCTTTGCATTTATATTAAGATATATTAAGACCTGTTTTGTGGGATCCCTGTGATACTAATGTGTGTGTCTTTCTCTGCACCTATATGTGGCTCTTTTTCTCATGTTTGTTTGTTTTATCCTATTTGTCCTGATTTGTTTGTTGTTGTTATATCTTATTTTATTTTATTCTTGTTCTTTAGATGCCTATTTGTTCCCTAATGAGAGACAGACACAGTGTGGGTTTCAGGTGGGAGGGGAGGAGGAAGGATCTCGGAGAAGTTGGGGGATGGGGAACCATCATCAGAACATAGCATTTGAAAACAGTTATTTTCAATAAAGGAAACATTGTGGACAGTGCATACCTGCAAGGTCAATTCCGTCTTTGTGCACCATTGGGCAGGCTGGAAAAGAAGGCAAGCCAGGTAAAAGCCTAGCTCGTGTATCTTCCAAGCACATGGTTTCATTGTGAAATTAACACAGCATTCCCTAAGCATCCCACACCTGAATTCTAATACATTGTGGCTGAGGTTACCTAATAACCCATTCAGACTAAAGAGCCACACCTTCCAAACCACTCTCCATTAAATCAAGGGTTGTCACTTGAAAGCACAAGTTGAGAGATGTTTTGATTAAGACATCTTTGAAAATGATTTCCTACATTTTGTTTTAAGACAGGGTCTCGCTATGTAACCTTATCTGATACTAAGTACTCCAAGTCGGCCTCAGACTTGGGGCCATCATCCAGTCCCACACTCCTGTGTTTAATACAAGTTGTCATCAACTTGGGAAGATCTTCATCAACCTAAACCTCTAAAGGGAGGCGAGAAGACATTTACCTCCTATGCTCAAAACCACAGGACTTGACACCTGCATGATCAATAGCCCTGGGAGTCAATGTGCTCCCTCAGCTCTCAATGGGACTCCTTATTGAACCAGCATTAGCTAATTCAGATTTTAAACAACACACAGGAATACGAGTTCTAAAGAACTAACTTGCTGATGCGGTTTCACAGACAAAAGTAATTAATTCATCTTCAATTTTCTTGAAGGCGTCAAAGTCATCCACGAAGAAGACATGGCGTGCGCTGGGTTTGCTGCCAATCCGAACCAACTCCGCGTAATCAGCATCAGCCACACCGATGGCAAAAATGTTGTAACCTAGGAGCGACAGCGAGCAGACTTTTGGTTACTTTTAAGCTTCACAAAACACGAATAATGCAAGATGCTGGATGGCCAGATGTCTAAAATGTGCTCCTTTAGAAGCTCATTGGGAGTGGCTAATTCATCTCTTACCATTCAGCAGAATTCTTCATGTGCGTATTTCATTATCTGAGAATTACTCCATCACCCACTGAAGAAAATTTTCCATTAAAAAAAAATAAACTCAACAAACATAGAGCCTTAGCTGGTGCATAAGCCAGAAAGGTTCCCATTTGAGCAACACATTTAGAGTTGCACATTTGTATTAGTTATTCTGACATCTGAGGCATGAGATCCTATTTTTTTTGTTTTGTTTTGTTTTTCGAGACACGGTTTCTCTGCTGCTTTGGAGCCTGCGCTGGAACTAGCTCTTGTAGACCAGGCTGGTCTCAAACTCACAAAGATCCGCCTGCCTCTGCCTCCCGAGTGCTGGGATTAAAGGCGTGCGCCACCACCGCCCGGCCTGAGATCCTATTTAAACAGTAATGGTTTGGTTTTAGTTTGCTGTTGTTGTTGGGTTTTTTTTTTTCCCCTTCAGAAGTACAACCGGAGTTCTAGCAGCCTAAAATGGGTCACCACATGAAAATTGACACATACGTATTAAACTACTGCTGCTAGGCGGATCATCTCAGTTTCTTTCCTGCGACAAAATATCTCGACAAAAGTCACTTAAGGGAGAAGGGGTCACGGTCCATCAGGGCAGGGATGTCACAGCAGCCAGAGCATGAGGGAACTGGTCACGTTGCATCCCTCATCAGGAACTGAGAGCAAAGAATGCTTACGTGCTAATAAACTCACTCCGCCTTTCAGGTCAGGGCTCAGCCCATGAAATAGCCCCACTGCAGCTTGGGCTGTCCCACCTCCAATAATCCAGCCAAGAGGACCCCCCACAGGCACGTCCAGGGGCCAACCTAATCTAGAGCTTCTGTCATTGAGGCTCCCTTTCCAGATGAGTCCAGAGTATGTCAAATTCACAGTAAACAGAAATCATCATACATATTTCATATAACTGAATCTCCATAGTCATCCTGCGAGAATCCTTATTTTACAGATCAGAAGACAGGGAAGTTTCTATAATGAGCCCCTTCCTCTCCCTGGCCCTTCAGAGAGGTCCTTCCAATAGTATGAATAGTAGCCTGAATTATTACTGGAGTAATTATTACAGGGAACCCTGCCATAACAAATTATAATTGTTCTCCAATAAAAACATCTAATTACAGAATTGTAAATGTATGCAATTTCTAAAAAAAAAAACCATCTGATCCACTGGGGGATATTTAATTAAGCCGATAGGAATGTGTGTTTGGTGCCAACATTGTTCTCAATAGCCATGAGGGTGCTTATAAGGGAACCTTACCATCAGCCTGCATCTCCCTGGAAATTTTGTTGACATCATCTTGGGATCTTCCATCAGTGATAACCACGATAACCTTTGGGATGCCTCTCCTGGTACCTGACTCCGCAGTGAATAAGGTATCGCGAACGTACTTGATAGCTTTTCCTGAAACAAAGAACCAACAGCTCCGTTTCACTCCTCACATGCTTTTACAGACAGAAAAGGGTGGGACAGAGATGTTGCATCAGTGAAAAATCATTGTGTCTTGGGAGCTGCGGCCGCCACGCAAGGGGAAAGAACCTGTGAGGTTTGGGTAAGGCCCTGGATTCCATCCTCTTCACCGAAAGAAACAAACACGCCTTGTAACAAAAGTCATTTCTAATGATCACAGGGAGCTTTGTTTTGCCAGTATTTGTCCCTTTGGGTCTTAATAGTGAGCTTTCGCTGGCTATTATTATGTAAATGTGTGTCTGCTTGGGTCTTACCTGTCTTAGTATTTCCTCCTTTGTAGGAAATGTGTCTGATTGCGTCAAGAAGTGTCTCCTTGGTTTTGTAAGCATCAAGTTTGAATTCTGTTCTGGGGTCATCAGTGAACTGAACCATGGCCACCTGGAGACAGAGGGCATATCCACGTTTACACAGGCGGGGACTTCCATGGGGTCAGAAAACACGACACAGTAGCACAGTATTGCCCGTCACTTAAATTCCTTATCCCAATCCTTCCATCAAACTTTCATACAGGTGTAATTTCACATTGGAAGGCAAACTAAATTTCAAGTTCTAGGTACATGTTAAGAACCAGAATTTTTAAAAATTCTTACTAATGGTTGGAGCATTTTTGCCCCTTCATTTAACAACTAAAAATTGACCTCCTAAATCTGATAACTGGATGTGTCAAAAAGTCAAGGCTTTAGTTTTTATCAGAGCATCCTACAACACAAACACAAAGTAACTATTGTGTTTCCACCCACTGTAAAAAGGAGGAAACTGAGGCACATGAAATCAAGCACCAGGGTGAAGATCCAAAGCACACAGCTAAAGCCAAGTACATTGTATTTCAGGATCTCTGCTCTCACTCATGGCTGCATATATCTTTCTACTAATTTCCTACGCTTTACTTCTATTCTTGTGGCTCTACAGGACAGTTTTGAGTTGATTGCTTCCCTTTTTTGGGGTAGGGAGAGACAATCAGCTATGAATATCTGTTGGATGAATGAAACAGTTTCATATTCTCCATATTCTTAGATATGAATTCTTCATATTCTTAGAAACGTGTGACCATGGCCTGGCCTCTGACTTTCAAGACTTCCATGCCCTTCAGTGCAGGGAAAATAGGATGTGTAAAGGACATTCTCTGCCTTAATATAAATGCCACCTAATACCCTTCCTAATGTCTTTAATTTGCTACTCTCGATAGCTCTTGCAGGGACATCTAACTTTTGGGTGTTGCAGTATGAGGCTGTCATCTACAAATGCATTGGGCCGCACCATGGCAATCTTGGACGCATGTATCCATGGGCAACAGGTTGGACACACCTCTAAAGATTGGCATTCCTTCATCATAGTACTTTGACTACATCCCCTGACAAGGAGCCACAGTAAGAGGCTAAGAAATAATTCCTGGATGCACAGGATAATGTAATGTTTGGCTGGTTAACCTTAGCTGATAGGATAATGTAATATTGGCTGGTTAACCTTACCTGAGTTCCATCTGCACCAATCTTGTCCAGGGCTCCCACAGTGCTATACAGAAAATTGATGATCTTATTGAAATTGTCATCTCCAATACTCCAGGATCCATCCACCATGAACACTAGGTCTGCCTTGGCTGCTTTACATACTGAAGACCAAGGATACATTTTGAGTCAGAGGGAAGAGGAAAATAACATCTTTATCAAGCCAGAAGACAGGTACCAGGTGCCTTCTGGTAACTAAAGCGCTTTCCAAAAGGAAAAGCTTAAGCTATTAAGATTCCCCATCCAGGCTCCTAAAACTTTATCGCCATCATTTCCCTTTGATGCCCATTTGAGACTGCAAAGCTTCGGCTGAGCACGTGGGAACAGGGAGGAGAATCAAACTAGCCATCCCCGCAAGGAATGAAAATGAGGAATGGGAGAAATGGAAGTGAAAGGGTGCAGAGACAGAAGCGAGCCACAAGCACTGGCTAATGGCCGCAGATGGGAAAGAAGTCTATGCAACCACACTGTGCACCCTGTCTCCACCCTGTGGAGTCTGAATCAATACCAGAGGAGTAGAGTTAGGGAGGAAGCCACGCAATATGATGGAATCAGATAAACTACAATTTGGGCTGGGGATATGGTGCCGCCATAGCCAGAGTGCCCACCCAGGATGCCCAAAACCTCCAGTTTGATCCCACTGCACAAAACTGAGCATGGTGGCCCATGCCTATATACCTGGCATTGAAGAAGTAGAGGCAGGAGGTTGACAAGTTCATGGTCATTCCTGACTAATGACAAGTTTGACGTCAGCCTAAGCTACATGAGACACAGTCTTTTTAAAGAGCTACAATTCATTGGCAACAAGCACAAGCAAACTTTAATTACTGCATTACTCAAAAATCCTTCCTATGTCCTTTTACCATCCACTGACACATGCGAAAAAAAGTACAATAATACTAGTAGAAGGACGCCATCATCAGCAGTTACTATGGATACTATAAAAAAGGCCACACAACACTATAACCAAAGCCCTTCTCCATTGAAGGCCACCTTTCAAAGTCCTCTTTGAGCTGTTTCTCATGATCCAGTCCTCTTTCTCTCTGTTAGTGTGGCTCACCATGACTATGTTTTATAATGAAGTACACAATTTGCTCTTCAGTAATTGACATTTTTTTCATCTTACTTCAGTGGCATACAAATATTCTATGAGATACCAGAAGGCATCAGCTACCTTTCTCCAGTCTTAGAAACAACAGCCTGGATACGACTGTAACAACTTCATCCCATCTGCTATTTATAAGGTAAGATAAATGATCTTCAAGTGAGGTCACACTCAGGGACAGTGACGATCTGGCAAGCTTGCTTCCATGATCTCTGTGACCTACACAATTTTATAGATTCATAATCTGGCTTTAAAGTTGAAAAGAATTATAAGTCTTCTAATTATAATCAGGAAAGTAAACAACATCCTCTGTTTCCAAGGAAAGATGAAATAAACATTGTTTCATCTTCAAAATAAAAGACAAATTCATTTGAAATTTTACTAGTGAAACATTTGCTTAGAGTAAAAGAAAATTCATCAACATGCATGAAGAAATTATATTTAGGATATAAAATTGTGTTTTTAATTTTCTTCTTTAAGCCTTTTTTTCTAATTTTAAATACTTACCTAATAAGTATCCACTATAACTTTGACAATTAAAATAAAAAAACCCTATACTCTAGGTTTTCAAATAAAAAGCCCAGGGCCAGACGTGGGATACCTCTCCTCATGTTGTTGGTCAAGGGTGTCCTAGAAATCTCCAAAACAATACAGGCTATTCCTGTTGCTCTTGGCTGCCCACCAGAACTTGACAGGAAGACCCTATTGCTGAAGACACCACACCCTTTGGCCACAGGACACGGAGAAATCATATTTGTACTGCCAGGAAGCTTCCTCCCTGCTGGTTAGCATTCACAGTAGCAGAAGGTGCTCTGTGGGCCTGCATTAGGGGAAAGTCATCAACAGTTTTAGCCAGCTGGGGATACTATGTACTGTAATGTATGTGTATGCATTGGCTCATTCATGTGTCTCTGCATGAAGCATGTGGAGGCCTGAGGTGGACATAGGTGTTTTTCTTCAATGGCTCTCTGCCTACAGGGTAGCACCCTGATACACAGGGTATCTCCCTGAAGCTGGGACTTGACTTTTGGTTAGACTAGCTGGGCTACAGGCTCCAGCAATCCGCCCTAGGTTCCAGACATCTTACCAAGGTTCTATGTTGATGCTAGGGTCCAAACTCAAGCCTTCCATGCTAATGCAGTGAGTTACCAACTGAGCCACCTCCCTGGTCCAAAGTTATCTTTCCTAAGCAACAATTTTATTAGATCACCTTTCCCTTAAGGGGACTTCCTGCGCACCATGCTTTTGAAAGATAAATCCTTTATGATGGCACATGATTCCCTTCATAACTTTATCTTTACTCTCTTCTGTGTTTCTCATTAAAGTATTGATGGTTCTCCAAACACAACATGGACCAGATCACTCTATGCCACTGAGCGTTATGTATTCTGTTATTTATCTCTCAAGTGTAGTGGCATTTCATTTGTATTTTAATAAATAAAGTTTGCCTGAAGATCAGAGTGTAAAACAGTCCCACTGGCCAGTCTTACAGCCAGGCAGTGGTAACACACACCTTTACTCCCAGTAGCCATACTAGTTGCTATAGAAACCAGGAGGTGCATTCATTTCATCCCAGTGGTGCATGCTTTTAATCCCAGCTGTAGAAAAGATTATAAAACAGGAGGAGACAGCTCGCAGTTTCAGTTTCATTCTGAGATTCTTGGAGGCAGGGTCGCCGTTTTGGACTGAGGTCGAGGTAAGAGACAGTGGCTGACTCCTTTGCTTTCCTGGTTTTCATGTTGAACCTCAATACCTCTCTGCGTTTTTAGTAATCGTGCTTCACTCAAGCTTGTTCAGAGAGAGATAAAATTTCCCTTATTTATTAGTCACCAGGCAGCATTAATTCGCTCCCTGGCTATCAGAATCCAGTGTCTCCTTTAGAACTCACACCACTGACAGCATTAGCTGCCTTAGTGCACATTTCTCTTATAATACTGAAAGTAAACAGAAAGTAGCAGCCACGTGCTATGATGGCATTCCTCATGCCCAACATGAGAACTTTGAAAATAAATAGTAGAGGTAATAAATGCTTGCTAATGCGATACAAAATAATTGAGCACTACGTTGTTTAGAGGCTTAAATAGTTACCATGGCAACTCCAGCTGTTGAGATGAGAAAGGAAACTGGAGAGGCACTTGGGGGGTAAACTAGAGACCATTCCCCTTGAATTCAAAATTATACAGTAGCTTTTCACTTGTACTATGTAAGTACGTAACTATTCTTCCTTGCTGAACAATCTTTATTCTGAGATTTTTCAATGAAATCAACAATAAGCAATTCTGTAAGAAAAATCCATTCTGTGTATATAATTTATTATTAAGTGAGCTTGTTTTAGTTGTCATGGTTTGATAAACATGAATGTATGTTAAGAAAAAGAGTAGGTAGGAAAATACTGTGTCTTAATACCTTGGTTTTCTTCTAAAATTTATATTGTTTTTTTTTTTTTTTGTTTTTGTTTTTGGTTTTTTGAGACAGGGTTTCTCTGTAGCTTTGGAGCCTGCACTGGAACTAGCTCTTGTAGACCAGGCTGGTCTCGAACTCACAAAGATCCGCCTGCCTCTGCCTCCCAAGTGCTGGGATTAAAGGTGTGCGCCACCACCGCCCGGCTTTATATTGTTTTTTTAATGGTGTGTATTTGTACATGTGAGTTCTATACCCAAGGAAGCCAGGGGCTTTGGATAACCCTGGAGCTGGAGTTGCAGGGACAGGAGCTGCTTCATGAAGGGGCTGGGAACCAAACTCAGGTCCTCCACAGAAGCCATGTGTGTTCTTTACTGCTGAGCCGATCGTCTCTCCAGCACCCACTTTGGTTTTCCCCGAATGAAGAAATAAAAGCCGCAGACATCTCGGATGGAGAACCACACTGCCCCTACTGTTGGCTTACCTTCCTTTGCTGGTGGAATGGTTGGAGCAAAAGTTGGTGGCTCGGTGGGAAGTGATTCTGTGTAGGAGAAGGACAAAGAGCGCCCATTAGTGATCTCCTTGTAGAGAAGAGAGGAAAGTAATATAGGAAATCTTTTATTCAAGGTTATCAATGATGTTGATAACTGGTTTCTTGGAGAATTTTATGACTGCTATAAACTAGTCATGGCCTGTGAAAAGTTTGATCCATCCTTTCTTTGCGCACCAAAGGCTTGAAGTGCCATTCTGCCCCCATTCAGTCTGCCCAACAGGAGTCGATGTAATCAAACTGCCATCTACAAAGTGGCCGTGCTGCTGATTTAAGGCAGAAGTCCTAGCCTTCATTTGAGATGTAGGTTCTGGCTGTTTTCACATACACAGTGAACTTCATTTCCATTCTGCCTAGCCCCTGACCATCAATCCTTGGTCCCTGACACTTCTGACCCTTCCCATCCTGTGTCCCCAAGGAGACCAGCTACGAATGAAATGTGATTCACTCCCTATTCTGTTCAGTGTGCGTCTGAAAAAAAAAAAAAGTCTTTCAGTTCTGAGGCCCAAGAATAAATACTTAGTGTGTTCAGATAGTTTCAACCTACACCGTGAAGATGACCTGGGGAAAGTTAGGAACAAGAGTGGCTCTCATGCCAACTCAGATGGCAAAGCACCAAGAGTTGTAGTACTATTAGGCAAAGATAAAGTAATATTTTATTTTTCATTTTTATTAAGACCTGACACTGAAGATTTAGGGGAAAAAAACAGAAAAGCCTTACTCTCCCAGTTGAATATTTGGGAAGTCCCCCTCTACTAACAATGGCCATTCACAAAGGGGAAGTTCAGCTTCAAGCAGCCAACAGCTGGAAGAGTTCGAGCTCTGACAGATGTTACAAAGAGAATTCCTCCATTAGAAGCGATGAGTTTTGTAGTCTCTTCTAATCTGGGACTCAATAAAATTAAATTATCTAAGCGGCATGAGTCAACGTGAGAGAATGAGGTAACTATACACACTAATAAAGAAAAAAAAATCCATGAACTAATTTTTATGTGAAACAAAGCAAGTCATAGGAAGCCATGGCAGGGCAAAGTCCAAAGCTTTTTATGGAAGAAACGACAGTGGTAGAAATCTGTCTTTCTAGAAGACACACTTTGTGTGTGGCTGCTATTCTGTTATGGATACCATGAACCACTGTTGTTTCGAAAAGTTTGTGTTGCTTCTTTGAGAATTCTAAAGTTAAAAAGGAGAGAGAGAGAAGAGATAGGGAAGGTTTTTAATACTAAAAGTACGATTGCAAAACTTTCATTAGATCACTATATGAGCCAGGCTTTGGAAGCCCGGCTTAAGCACTCTAAATAACCTGGGAGTCATGGCTCTTCTTTACTACTAAGCATTTTCTCTAATATAGAAGTTGAGGCATAGCCTCAGATTCATAAGTAAACTCAGAATCAAATCAAGAGGCAGTTTGTTTGAACAGAACTTCTGGCCGAAGAATCTCTTGGGTATGAAGAGCACACACACACTGGTGCCATGTGTTTGTCCTCTTTACGTGGCACACAGATGGTCCCTATCTTCAGCCATATGAGGGGCTGCCACAAAGCAGACAATCTGTCCTGATCTGCATTGCTTCAGAAAGTTGAACTAGAGCCAATGGAGGGAAGCTACAAGAAGACAGATGTTTTCCACATCAGGGAAATATTTACATCAAGCTAAGAGATCCCAATTGGAATTAACCCTGGGTTAGTAGCTAACAGTTGTTGAAATTAAGGTTAGGGGATACTAAAGTAGACCAGAGGTCACAAACTCAACTGTTTTTAACAGTCAGACAATCACTGAGTATGAACGAAGAACTCAGTGTATGAGCCTGGGAACACAGCAATTAACATCGTTGAGCAGATTGGCAACAGGAGAGTACATGGACTGTATCTGAAAGATGTCCAAAGTTTTCAAAATGTATTTTTAAAAAATTTTAAAGTAAAGATCCAGAGAGAGCACATGATAGTGAAATCCAACTCCTCTTTGGTTCTAAGTTGTGATTCCCAAGGAGACAATGGTGAAGATAGAAGTTTGTGTCCAATAAAACACAAGTTGAAAGCTCAAAGGTGTTAAATCTCTCTTGACAAAACTGGTGATAAGAAAATAGATATTTAATTTTACTGAAGAGTAAAAAGAACCTCAGAGGTGTTGAACTACCCAAGACAATGATAGTAGAAAGTGGTCTCTCAGAGATCCAATAATACATCCAAGTCGTATATACTACCAAATACAAAATAAAGGGCATTACATGGAATTACATATGGATGAAAGGGGGAGAGGGTATGGCTAAGATGTTTTCGAGTTGATGGAAATGCTTTAAGATGGGATAGTAGTGATGTCTAAATGATTCTTCAAATGTACTCAAAATAACTGAGTTGCCACATAAAATGGCTCTTAGTGTTTATGATATATAAATTATATGTCAGAACATATACGCATATTTTAAATATAGTTATTGTGAAGTACATTTTCTATATTAAAACTTTAGATGATTTTCTTTATTATATTTTAACCAATTTCTTAAGAAAGCATCTGTGTAGCAATGGCCAGCCTGGAACTCACAGAGATCCCCCCCCCCCACCTCTGCCTCCTAAGTGCTGCAATTAAAGGCTTATCAGGTGTGATTTAACAGAATATATTGAATGTGATTTCTTTCTCCATGGTCCTGGAAGCTAGAATATCTATACAAGGTTGTAGTTCTCTGTAAATGCCATGTAGAACCAGAATGAAATCCCATCACCCACTACCTATTCAGAAGTTCATCCTCAGGAATTTGAATTTAAATTAGAGATATTAAGCTAGGCACATAAACCCCACTGCCCTCAACCTGCTACTATTAAATCTACTTTATCCATTTTAATGGCTGTGGCCTTCAGGTCAGGTACTTTGGATTAAAAGTCAACCCAAGAAGCTGATACCGTCCATTCCTTGGAACATGTAAAATGTCCTTTGTTTTAACTTTACACTTTGCTCTTCCATTCCATGTATCAGATCAGGGCTTCAACTTGAAAAACAGCACAAGGACCTCCTGTTAAGGAGGCAGTAACTCGAGGGTCAGCCAGTTGGAACATGTTGGCTCTGAGCCTGCCCTCATTGCCGTGGTAAGACGGTATTGTCCTCAAACTCAATTTCACACACCACATTCCATGAATGTGTCTTACGCATTTGGGCCATAATGTAAGTCATTGTTTCGAGTCTTTTGCCATCAGATGGCCTTGCGGTTTCTTGTGCAACATATAGAGAATGGAAAAGAAAGCACGCTAGTGACAGTATAGGGACACTGCAAAGAATTTGGGATGGATAAAAGAAAAGAAAGTATAGCCGGGCAGTGGTGGCGCACACCCTTAATCCCAGCACTCGGGAGGCAGAAGCAGGCGGATCTCTGTGAATTGGAGGCCAGCTTGGTCTACAAGAGCTAGTTCCAGGACAGGCTCCAAAGGCCACAGAGAAACTCTGTCTCGAAAAACAAAACAAAAACAAAAAACCAAAAAAAAACGTGTATTGCCCATACTCCTGGGCAGCAATGGCTATCACTTTCTTAAATAGAGGGACGATGCGGAGCCATATCAATACGCTCTTCTCTCATAATGAGGGGAATCAGAAGACATTTGACTTACGTGTTCTTTGCATGATGCTCACACTTGGTCCCTCGATCTCCTGGAGTTTCGTGTAAACACTGATTTTATAGTCTGAATCTGGCTGAAGTCCATAGAAGCAATGTCTGTTTACACCTCCCCCCAAGGTAGATTCTTGTGCTTGTGTATCTACGATGAAAGCAAAACAGAACACACATTTATGACTGGAAAAATAAACAGTCATTATTTTAATTATTGGCTTCCAAAATGTGTAATAGGGTTCATCTCCATCAAGAAACCCCATCTTTTATGTTCATTTGCAGTATTGTATCTCCATGTGAAGGTTTTATAAATCCACTAAATTTTTTCCCTGTTAAACATTACATTTACTATGGACAAAAATAAGGCTTATCATTTTAAAAATTGTCAAGTTCAAGCCTTTATTAGATGAAGAATTATATGCATGCATCTTAACTCATCTGTGGCACTAAATTCTCTTTTATTCAACTTGATTCACCATAACATAGTCACATGACCACAAAATGACACAAAAGGATACAATTTAGCATCATCTAAGACACTGTAATTGGAGTCTGTTCTCAAAGAAAGATGCACAAAGGCTTAGGGAACGACCAGAACAATATAGGACAATGTAGGAGTTCCAGAGAGCCTGCTCACTTCTCTGTCACTCTTGGTTTTTTGTTTGTTTGTTTGTTATTAATATTTTAATGGTGGGTTTCATCACAGCATTTCCATTCATGTTTCACTAAATTTATTTTAAATAATTCCCCTTCCCAATTGTCCTTCCCTGTCCTCCGTCTTGTGGTCCCCTTTGTCTCCTCAGTTTGATCCCACTTTGCTTCCATGACACATGTATTCCATTTCCCCCCTTTTTCCCCCCTTGTTTCCACTGAAGACCTTTTCCTCCTCTCTTAGTACCCCTTACCCATACCCCCAGTTCAGTTTGGCCTTGAACTCATTATGTAGCTAAAAGCATACCTTGAATTTCTGATCCTCTGCCACCACCTTTTGAATGCTGGAGTGACAGATGTGAGCAGCCGTGCCCAGTTTTATGGGGTGCTAAGGATTGAACTCTGGGCCTTGTGCAGACCAGGGGAGTATCCACAGACAACATCCCCATCTCCAGTCTTGATTTTTAGCCGACACCTGTGTCATGTCAATCATGTCATGTCAATCATGTGATGTCTCTCATGTCTTATCTACCGTGAAGGAGACTCCTCAAGCTTTCTAAACTCCCTGACGGCACTATGAAACCCCTTTCTATTCTTTCGACGTGGGCATGATGTTTAAGTGGTTTAAGGCCACAGAGAGAGGAGTACTGTCTCCCAGTCACTGGTACTCAGGCCCTTTTGGTTCAAGGATCTGTGTGGCATACACCAACTGCACATCACCACATCTTCTGTCTTCACTGCATTGAAGACACAAAGAATGGTGGGAAAGTAACTGTTGGTCCCCTTCTCTTTCCCCACAAACTCAGAATAAAATTGCTACACTTCTCTGGAAGAATTAGTGCTGGGGTCTGGAACGAGAGCAGGTGGATGCAGCATTTATTGACAGCCTATTTTATTCCAGGTTTCTTGATTGCTCTTCAGTGATAAGCCCCACCACAAATGACACTCAGTGAATGTTTCCAGGTGCCAAGAACTATCATAAAGATTTTTATGTATATTAATCCACTCTAATCTTATACCACTTGAAATTATCCCCAATCTAAAGACAAGAACCTGGAGGCCAGAAACATTAACAAGTTACTACAGTCCCTAGCTCAGTCACTGAACTGAAACTTGAATTCAAACTCTAAACTCAGGTCGTAGAACTGTCCATTACTACAGCATAAAACAATGCAAATTAAAGACTTGGGTCTTCAAAATGAACAGTCTGAAAGTGGTGTAAGCCACTAGCTAGAGACCAGGTGAGGAGTCCTCATAGGTACGTGCTGGCTTTGGTTGGTCTTAAATTACTGAAAAGCTTCAGAATTAGGAATACCATTTATTTTTTGCCATAATGGATATCAGGCTGGAATGAAGCATCAGCATTACTACCAAAAGAACAACTATTAAAATTTCCCTCTAGGGGCCAGCAAGATGATTCAGTGGGTAAAGGTGTTTACCACCATGTCCAAGGACTTGAGTTAGATCCTTGGTGCCCACATGGTAGAAGGACAAACCCAGCTCCCACAAATGGTCCTCCATACTCGCTGTGGCACGCATGCACTCCGTCCTCCCTCATCACCAAATACCCAAATAAAATGTAACTTTAAAAACTTGCCTTGGGATTAAGTCTAGATTCGTTTCCATAAATCGTGTCCTCTGTTTTTTCCTGAAGATTTTTTTTTTAATTTGTGAGTATGTCTATGGGAGAGCATATCACATTTTTGTGTGGGTACTGGAAGACGCCTGAAGAAGGTGTTGGATCCGTAAGAGCTGGAGTTATCAGAAGCCATGAGCGACCCTACAAGTGTCCTAGAAACTAGCTCAGGTGCTCTGCAAGAGCAGCAAGCGCTCTTAACGGCTGAGCCATCCCTCCAACTCAAATTGCATGTGCTTCATCAAAGGCTTACAGCTGCTTAGTGCTAGGAATTTAGAAACTGCTGTCAAAGGCTTCATGGATTCAATTTATGCATTATAGATTTTGTTTAATGGTTAATAAGAACCATCTACTTCTCCAAACCCATCACTTCAGAAGTTTAGTTTTAAAAACAACATATACAAAATATAAAATTGATGAATTAATTATTAAGTGAAAACATCAGAGAATTTTCATCTCTTGAAAAGTATGACCTCTAGATAAACTTTGATTTTATACTTTAATCTGTAACAACATTTATGTATCACATAAACATTTTAAATTTTGGCTATGGAAAGTACTTGGCCTTTAAATTAAAGTTATTTGAAATTCATTTTTGAATTTTGTGAATATCAAAGAATTTCAGAAGTGAACTTTACAAAGTAATATTTGTTAATATATTTGCATTGGGCTGAGATATAACCTAGGGCTTCTCCAGCTTGAGTGAGGCTGGGGGTTGATCAGCATTACAAAAAAGAAAGTCAAATATATTTGCTCACAATTAAATATGCCCTACCTTAGTTATTTCTCATACGTCATATGTAATGCCGAAGTGAAAAGCATTGTTACTGGGCCAGCAAGACGGCACTGTTGGATAAGATGCCTTGTCCAGTGTACCTGCTGACCTGACTTTGATCTCTAGAACTCACTGGAACATGGAAAGCGAGAACCAACTCCACAGAGCTGGCCTCTGACCTCCACACGGCCTCCCCCTGTGACAATAACACTAAATTTAAAAAACTGTTATCATTTTATGAGATTATATTTTACTGTGAAAGAAACAGACTTCGTAAACCCAGTGCTGGGCTTTGCTAACAATCAAGTTCACTCTGTGGTTCCAAGGCTCAGAAACCCCCAATAACTGTTTTCTCTGTAAGCACCCTTTGCAACCGCCCATAACAGAAGCATTTCCTGATCCTACGCATGGAATATAAAGATCTTTGATCACAAGAGCTCTCCAGGGATTCTCCAGGGAATGGTCTCTAGAAATGCTGTCTCTGCCATTTCTCAGTTATCATGGATATCTGTGTACTTTAAAGACCCTTGAAAATGGAATATTAATGGGCTTTACTGCAAAAAATAATAAATCCATAAACCGTTGGAAAATTGGAGTGGGCACATTAAAATTAATGGCAAACAGTATTAGTTTGACTCCCAACACTAACAAAGAGGGGTTCCGTGAGTTGGGATGTACACATGTTGCTTTTGGCATGTGCCATTCAAGTCTAATGGCTTTGCCTTAAAGGAAAACAAAATCTAAGATGATCGCATGGTGACTAATTCTTTCAATCCCTCTGCCCACAGGAGAAAGTTAATTTAGTTTGCTTTTCTGGAACAGGATAAAAAATGTTCTGTCTTTGTGCATTTATTTCTAAGAAGCAAGATATTCTAAATTCTCTGGATTGTTATCATGTTGGTAATGACGTCACCACCTTGACTCCCCCGTCCAATCCCCAAAATGCCTTGAGTGGCTGCTGATGGCCGTATGTAGAGACTATGAGGGACCAGGACAAGGATCATGTGAGAATTTTATGACATAAAATTTTATGGCATACTTTCTTTTCCTGGGTTTCTCAAATACCTGACCTCTAATACCATGCCTGTGTGTCAGACAGTTTGATTTTGCAGTGTACATTTCTTTTGAACCTTGGTCTTTGGTGAGGTAGATAGCTACTCCAATACACTGCACTCCTCTCTCCCAGATAACAGACACTACCACAAAGTTGGCATCTGGGCGTCTAAAAGGAGAGAAGAGGGGGTGCACCCTCTGAACTCATTCCTTGGTGGTCTAGAGGAATTCACCAAGTTCTCCGAATTAGTAAGGACACACAGCGTTGGGCCTTTATGGCAGGAACGCAAAGAGAAATGCTGCATCCAACCTTAGATGCCACTGGGATGCAGTGGCTTTCATGGGCGACTGAGTTACCAATTCAAAGTCTCTCACTTTGATCTACGCCAGAATTAACCAAAGCCCATGCCTGAATTTGGCAAATGGATAACGGACAAGTTTTATTTCAGTCTCTTCTCCAGAGGGACCTTGTCCTGCTGGTGATCTCCCCTCCCTCACTCCTAGCCATAAAAATGTCATAACATTCACACAAGCAGATGTCTTGTGTCTGCCAGCCTTGAATGGCAGCCTTCTTTCTTTCGATCCCTCCCCTCCCCTCCTCTCTTCGTAATTATAATCTGGATAGCATTAAATACCACCCTGGCCATTGCCACCAGACACAGTTAGCAAAAGCGACCAGGTCCAACCAGTCTGTTTATTTCATCCCTGTGCACTCAATGACAGATTTAGGAGCATGTGATCAAACCAGACCAGGATGACTCAGTTTCTGGACTTCTGTTGGAAATAATGAGAAAGAGAATTCTCTTTTCACCACGCCTATGAAGCTAGGAGCTGGAAGGATGTCACTCTGGATGCGACTGGAGCCCACCACTCACAGAGCAGGGCAATTAAAAAGAGAATTAAAAAGCAGAGTAGGAGGGGGCAAGGCTCCATCTCAAGGACACTGTTCAAACACCTGGTCCAGATATGCCTGAAGACAGACTAGTCCAAGCCTCTCTACGATTAGTCAATAAACTGACCCTTGTTTATCTCCCTTTATTTAGGTGTCTGCAAATATAATTAACAAGTTTGAATGGTGCAACCTGGAGGGTTTGCTTACAAATGCTTGGAAATGGGTGGGTAATTGTCACAGTTAATGATTTCAAATGAGGTCATTCTGGAGAAACCGAAGCTTGGAGTTAGCTGGCAGGAAGCTGAGGCCCCAGTAGAGACATCTCTACTAACATCACACCAGAATAAAGGTGTACATGATCAGGCCCTGGGGAATATATGAGGGAAAAAGAATATGTACTCATTCAACGCTAGAAATATGACTGAGGCATTCAGCAGTCAGTGGACCTACCATAGGAGCATTCAGGCCCCAATTCTCCCTGTCAGCTCCTCTGGCTGGGACCAGAGGGAGAGAAGGTCCTGCAGAGGCAATATATGTAGCTAATAAAATATGTCACATGGTCAAACCCTGGGACTCATCCGCCCACTGGAATGACGGGCATCTTACCACAAGTAAGGGTAGATAGAGGGCCAGAACAGCAATCACACTTCTGTGTAAGATGAAGGTGCTCCACCCCAACCCTTCCATCTCCACAAAAGAAACCTAATTCTTTGAACTAAATTCCATCAGCTGAAATATCAGACACACATTCCCTTCAGTTACCTTCACCTTCACCTCACCAAACCTTCTTTTTGACAGCTCTTGGTTAGAATCTGTTGCTGATACATGCGACAGATGAGAGGCAACTGAGCTAACTTGGCTTCCAAATTCCTCCGCTACAAACATTCATGGTAAGTAAAAGAAACAAAACTTCTGTACATTCTTACAACTATAGCAATTCAGTTTGAAAGGTTTCTGGCAGACTGAAAATAATTCTGAGGAAATGTGTAAGACTTCCGACTCATTTTGTAGCCACCAAAGGCCTTGGCTTCAGAGAGAACACTCTGTGGTTTGGGTTTACCAGATCAAGAGTTATATCTACTAATCCTGTCTTCTGATAAAGAATCTCAGTGCTTCTCTGCAAACATATTATCCTAAAACTTTGAACAAAAAAACCTCTAAATTGTATTAATTCCACTCAGTAAACTAATTTTCCTACATATCTTTGTCAACTCAAAGAGTAAGTTATTTTTTTATAAAATATAATGACTATCTACAAGAACTTCGATTTTCTTCATAAGTTCTTAAGCCACACAAAAGGGTACAATTATTGAGGGCCAGTCTGGGAGGGTGGTTATTAAGCTTAGTATCTTTAAACCATCTAACAAATGCCAATAAATATTGACCTTGCTACATGAAGTGTGATTTTAAAGAGATATGAAATAGAACTCAAATTCTTCGGTTGTTTTTCCTCTCGTGGTATATCTTTCATCTCCTTTGGCATAAGCATCCATAATTCATATTTCATACAACCACAAAATTTATATAGTTTTTTAGACCTTTTCTTGTCTTCACCATTTATTCTATTTTAAATTACTCCTATGTAATGTCAGGCTTTTATTACACTAAGGGAACCAAGGACATGATGGCATAAGTCTATGGAGACACTACCTTGGCTGGAGCTGACAAAAAAAATTGTTCTAGAATGTTCCTTCTACTGCAGCTCATAATCTATAGGAGACCTGCTGCCAAATGGTCACACTAGCCTATTAAACTATATTTCTATTTTGTGGATTGAGTCAAAAGTGGTATTTCTATATTTTGAAACTAATCATAGCCAAGGCTATAACTTCCCCCAAACCCCCACGGGGGGAAAAAAACAATGCTATGGGAATATTTGCTAACAGATGAGGGAAATTCAAGAGTTAAAGTCAGCTGGTCTGATGTCACAGGCTGCATCTCTGAGCCCTGAACCTGCAGCTTCCAGACCAGGACTCTGCTGTGATGTGGTTTGTCCACCATGGGTTGCATAGCACCAAGCATGTAAGCACTTCACAGAACTGTACTTACCCTGAAGGGATTCTAGAACTATCCTGTAGGCTGTGGCATGGCGGTGTATTTGCCACCGAGCACACAGGCTTGTTGTTTCCACCTGATGGGCTTGGAGATCCGTCACACCTAAGAACACTGTAACGAAGCAGAAAGAAAGCTCTGTCACACTGCAGACAGCACCACAGATTATACCCGGTTCTGGAAGTAACTGATGGGAAAATTCTCAGTCAGAGCACTGGACTCAGAAGCGGAAAATTTGTCAACTCACAAAAAATTAGAAGAACAGAAGATAGTTATTTTATCATTTAAATAAATGTATGGAAAACAAGTCCTATGAAGCAGGCTGTCTGATATTCCTAAATGAAAAGGACACCTTAGGGAAAAGGTAAGAGGCAATAAGTACTTTGCATATATTAGCTCCTTCATCTACACCATAGCTGCTACAGGACAGTTACTGTCTTCATCTGGGAATTGAGAAGCTTTGTCTCTGAGAAGGTAACTGCTTTGTCCAGGCGACCACTAATACACAGCACAGTTAAGTCTCCCATCCATTATTCCCTGACTGTAAGTCTAAGAGCGAGGTGCGTGCTGCTGCTAGCACACGGGTTTATCTTCCTGAGCGTTGGGTCACTTCATCTTCATCTGTGTATTATCTCCTTTTGTTCTGCTTGCTTTTGTGACAGGGTCCCTGTATGATGTAGCTGTGGCTGTCCTGGAACTCCCAGGGATCTGCCTGCCTCTGCCTCCTGAGTACTGAGAATGAGGTGTGTAATCCCTATGTATAAAAAATACCATCTTGTGTTTATCACAGGTATATGGGTTTTAAAAAATTATTTGTACCTAAAAGACCTGTAAATTGATCTAAAGAAATGCATCCAGCAGGTGGTGTGGACGTATATAACAAATGCCAGAACAATACAACACATCTGCTGAAACCTGGAAAGCCCTATACAATTCCGTGTGTGTCTAGGAGTTCTGGCCAATGAGAAATTCCAACCTGAAAATCCATACAAGAATATAAGGAGTCCTTAGAGTACTGTGACATGCACTTTCAGTAAATAGTGGTGGTGGTGTGTGTGTATGAGAGAGAGAGAGACACAGAGACCGAGATCATGTGTGTGTGAATGGTGGGTAAGTGGCTATATTTTGAGAAAAGGCAAACTTCTCCTTGGCCCAGCTTTAACTGGCACTGGCCATGTCAAAATACAGGCCGCTTGGAAAAATTCACCTAATTTGAAAAGGGCCAACAGACTTTTCCAGAGGAAAATCCCTATCTACAACCATCAAGCTGACTGGAAAAAGCAGCTGCTGGCATCTGCCTGCCAACTAGGACTCTGGACAGCCCTGAGAAACTGCCACACACCCTTCTTTCCTCAAAATGCCATCCAGAGAGGATAATGAGGAGGGAAGAAAAGCCAATGGCTTCACTGAAAGTGGGGTTGAGAGAGCTGCAGGGGAAACCAAGCACAGAGCCACTGGCCGGGCTGAAGCGAGCAGACGTCAAATCAGGCTTACGGGTTTTCACGAGGCCAGTCAGAGCATCGCTGAAGCCCGTGGCCTGGGACGCAAATATCTTCACGTTGTAGTCCATTCCACTGAGGAGATTGGTGATAACAATGGTGTTAACGTCGGCACCCACGAACGTCTCCAGAGTTTGACCAGGAACTGAAAGAGACAGAGTATACACTACAGTCACAACACACACGCACATTCTCAGAGAGAACTACTCAGCCAACTCTTGACAGTTGCCCAGGATGACACAGCAAGCAAGCAGTGAGTCTGAGGCTGGAGTATCATCTGTCTCTAAAGTCACAACTTAGTCCTTTCCAGCAGTGTTTTATCTTTTGTAGTCCCAAAGTTGGTGTACCTCATGATCCACACATCACCTACCTTATTCTGCCTTCTAGATTGCAAGAAGCGATCAGCACTTGCTTAGTTGAGGTAATTCCTGACTGCCTACACTTAGTTAGCTGCTTTGTTCCCATCATGTGTCAAGGACAGAAAGCTCTGTCCTGGACACCAGACCACACCTTGTCATAGGAAGATCTGTGCCTTCGATTGGATTCAACCTTCTGGTGTCTCAAGTGTTAAAAACATTCTAATTGTTTACCTGGCTGTCTTTGCTTTTATGTGTCTACTCTTTAAAGGGCGTTGAGTTAGTGGTAATTTCTAAACACTCTTCACTTTGCCCCAGATAACCCCTTCTAGCAGCTTATTTATGTGTTTCTGGGGGCATGTGTAGTAATTCCTATGCTATAAAGATCACATGTAGCTGCCTCTCCAAGACAACCACAAGACTACTGACATCCTGGACACAGCAGGACAATTATGCTAAGGCAGAAGAGTACTGTGAACCGAACAGTAGTTAGCAGCACCTGCTAGATGGAAACCTCCAGACCTGGGATGTGACGGTCAAACCTGTCTCTCCTGAGAGCAAATTATAGCAATTGACAAGTTTAATACAAGAAAGATATTTGTACTCAGAAAATATGATACATATTTTTCAAAGGACCCAGAAAACATACATAAGGATTTCTACAAACTAGCATACACCTTAGACCTACAACAAAGAGACCAGAGAAATAAAATCAGTGATGAATCTGAAAGAGTCAGGGCAGAGCAGACCACTGTCTATGGCCACTCTTTTATTCTTGGTTCATAAAGATATTTTCCAAGAGAGATTGGAAACGGGACTACTACAGTCACATGAGCTGGATAAATTATCAGAAAAGAAAAATGAAGATTGAAATAAGGATAATAGCAATGCCTAAATTGACAGATTGGGACCATTGATGTTTTTGAGAGAAAAAGCAGTTGTTCATGGCCCCCAAAGAGCTCTTAACTGTTTTATTTTTTTCCTGCCAATTAAGAATAAGTGGATTTCAGATTTCTGCTGAACAGTCAGAGTTCTGAAAGTCAGGTCTAGAAAATTGAAAAGATATTTATAACACATATATTTTCTGTTTAAACTCCCATGAGAGTATGAAGGTTAGAAAGACAGAATTGTAGTGGGTGCTGCTACCCAAGCTCCCCTTCACAGTCTGTAGACCAAAGGTCAAAGCGTTCCCTGTTTGAACTGTTGATCTGCCTTTGAAATATAATGACGTAGGAAACATACATTGAAGAGGCAGAAAGTAGTGGGAAGAGAGAATTTGGGGCAGATATGATCAAGATACACTGCATACATGTATAGTTTTATCAGGGAATAAAGACACGTAAGAATATAGAGTGATCCGGAGATAAAAAAGAAAGAGTCTCTCATGAATTTATTTTTACTTTGATGGGTTTTACCCTACAGCATGCTTTTTAAAATGAACACAAAGAAAAGTTTATTGATGGAATTTATCCAGATGATCCAAGAAGAAACAAAAGGAAAATTCCAAAGTACAGATTTTAAATGTCTAGAGCTTACACATCTGTTGAGCCACAAGGCCTCCTACGCCTGGAAACCCAGCTTTCCTTAGACTCGTTCTCTATTTAGGCTGAGATGGGAGGGAAATGCACACCGAGGAGATATCTACTCTCTTCACTGGTCTGCCTGCTAGTTTTCTACGTGAGGTCATCGTTTCATCCTTCTAATGATGTCTACCCATCAGGCAGGGACATTATGCGCAAACACCATTCTCCTCAAAAAAGACAGGAAGCAATTCTCAGCTGTTCATTATATAAGATCAAACACCTGATAGAAACAGTGACCAAATGATCTGAAATTATACTTGGTGTCGGTGATTTGCTGTCAAGCCTGGCCACTTGTGTTTGACACCTAGAACCCACGCGATGGATGGAGAGAACTGACTCCTCTAAGTTGTCCTCTGACCTCCACTTGCATGCTCTGGCAAAGGAACACACAAAACACACACACACACACACACACACAAATTTTCTTGAAATGAAATTAATTTTTTTTAAAACAAAATGTCCTTGAGCTGTCCCCTCGTGGTTCTAAGAAGACCTTACCGCTCACAGGTTTGTAGACAATCCTATAGCCCTTCACGGGGGCAGACGGTGGGTCCCATGTAATGCGCAACCGGTTGTACCATTCTTCCGAGACCCGCAAGTTTTGAGGTCCAGAAGACGGCACTGTGCAGACAGAGGAGGGAAAGGAAGAGGTTCAGTATAGCTCCCTTCTTGGTGACCTTCTCTCGTTGCCAATGAAATTGAAGTTATTTCCTTACAGAGTTAAACATGTTCGCAAGTGATAAAGCAATAAAGCTCACAGTTGGGGGGGTCTGTGGGTGTTTTTTAAAAATACATATGTGGAAAATCACTGTTGGGATGATTGAGTTTTAGCTGAGATCCAGAGCTTCATTCAAAGTTCTCTTTTCGATTAATCTTAAGCAAAAATAAAATCAAATAATGCTTATTAAAAACCTCTACCTTTGCACCAATGTGGTCCACATACACCAAACGCTGGCGTCACTCCGTGTTCAGGATGCTACCCATACAATATGACTGGTAATTATTCTTGGTGGTGAGAGGTGGGGAAATTTCTGCTTCCTTCTTTATACTGAATAAAACCCACATACGGGAGTAAGGCAGAGAACTTAATCATTGACATTACTGTGCCCTCAACCCCAATGTCAATGTCAATGTCAATGTCAATGATGATGAGTTAAAATGATCACCAAGTTTTTAGACCTTCTTTCCATTAAGAACCAGAAGCCATCAGTGTCTGTTTCAATTTGAGTGGATTCTCTGACTACTATGTTAGCCACAGACTACGCGGCAGTGACCAGTGACCCCCTCCCCATTGGAAATCTTCTTCGTATAGTGCAGGGTCACCATGTGATAAATATAAAGAGCCTCTGACATGAATGGGTAGAGACGGCTGACCTTGTACCTGTCCTCACCATGATGTCAGGCATGTAGTAAAATTGCCTTAGACCTTTCAGACTAACTGAGCCACAATGTGAATACCAGTGGGTAATGATAATTTATATCACTATATATGTATATATATAATTTATACCATTATATGGTGTAAAAGAATTTCCCCAAGCCCTGATTCCTTGACCCACAGTGTCAGAAAATATAATAAGCGTAGCTACCGTTTAAAGCCACCAAATTCTGGTGTGGTCTTTATGTAAGAATAAACATTAATAATAGCAAAAAAAAAAGGCAGATAAGAGTTAGGTATGCTGGCTCCTCATTTAACCACGGTCAATGCATCTTTCGGATGCCCCCTTGGGACCATATGGTACTGCTGGAGGTTGGCATACAAAAGTGAACTGTATAGATGGGCTCCCAAAAATTGGAACCTCTGAAACTGTGGAAGGGAGTAAACCTTCTCTCTTTTTAGTTGATTGTCTCAGTTGCTGTGTTACAACAACAAAAGTCTGACTAATTGGAAACAACAGAGGTTGCTAGGGGGTGGGCATATGAACAAGCCAGTACTACAAAGGGTAAGAAACCAAGGAGAGAAATGACTGCTTTCTCTTTCAACTGTAGTGGTGATGGTTACGCTAACCCATTCATGTATTAAAACTCACAGAACTGTAATAAGAAGAAGGCACATTTGCCATGTGCTTATTTAAAAAAAATCAAAATATTCCAAGAAAAGGAAAAGGCGGGGGAGAACAGAAGGGCACCACGGAGAGATTTAGATTGTCGTGGTCCCACGAGATGAGGAGAAAGTTCAAGGGCCTGAGGACTGTGCCTTGATGAATCATCAGGACTTGTGATGAGTCATGCGGCAAAGCCGAAAGATCACTTCTGTAGTGCATGTCAGCTTTCATGAAGCCCACTGACGCTAAATGGCTGGTCTGAATCGCACTGTTCACAGGTGTAGCGTCAGGGTTCTGACAGATCTTCTGACCCCGAATCTTTGGTGCTTCCATTGCGCTATACTTTACCCATCACAAGTGATAGGCAGTTTGCTGTCCAAGGAGCCAAATATTCACTTACAAGTTCTCCCGGGGGCAGAGACGCTGACGCCTTCTCCGGTTGTGTAGATGGGAGTCACCGTAACTTTGTATTCAGTGTCTGGAATTAGAGTCTTCAGAAGGATATTGTTCTGCATTCCAGGCACCAGAACCTGAGCAGGGAGTAAAGTACCATGACCTCGTGAGCCTTCCTGTTCCCACGGACCTACTAAGGAAGTGTGACTGTAGGCCATTTGAAAGCGCTGCGGGTGAGACGAGCTTTGAGAGTGATAAGAAAAGGGAAGGCATCCACGCAAAAGCATTTCCCCTGCCACGTCCCTCACAAAACATTAGCCTGTAATCCCTACTACAGGGGCATTAACTCTGTTCATTGTCCTCTCTGCACTCGTGGAGAAGACGGAATGACCATCAGTGTAGTCAGCAGGTGCTTATGGTTAAAACGTTCACTCTGCAACACAGACCGGTGCTTATCGGCTCCAGAATGACTTGAGCAGCCTCTGGTGACTCCAGCCTCCCCTATTTTCCTTCCCCAATGATAACCTGACCCCAACATTTTATTCTTTCAATTAGAAGGGATGGATGGCAGCCAAGAGCAACAGAGCCAAGCGCTGGGAGCCAAGTTTTGCTGAGTTGAAACATATTTAACACAATGCTGAAAACTGCTGTAGCTTTCTTACATTTTGTCCTTCCTCCATCTGGATCCACTACCCTTCTGTCACTGAAGACGCCAGAAAAAGAAACCCAAAGGCGAGGGGGACCCCGCACCCAGCTGGTCCACGTGGCACCCAGTACAGTTTTGCTGTTTCTAAGAGACTGCTCTGGACCACATCCCCACTACAAAATCCTGTGCTTGTGTTCCAGCAGTCAAATTCTGGCACTTCTATGAACTGTTGGGAACTTAATAATCACTGGGAAAAAATGCGAGGATGTAGGAACTGACCCAATGGGGGCTTAAAAGAGTCACAAGACCAGGACAGCCAGAGAGGTTTTCCATTCCACGGCTGGGTGAGATGCCAACAAGCTGAGGCCATGCTGTCTCCTTCTGAGTTGAAGGAAGGAACCCATCCATCCTGAAGTAAGTCTGAGAAAACCTTGTGGTGAACCCAGAAGCAGCTATGGCTATGAGACCTCTAAGTTTCAACATTGTCATATGTATCTTGTGTATGATAAAGGACGTCGGCCTTTGGTGACCATGGTTCTGCTCCTCTAGAGTAGGATCCTGGAATGTACAGGTTGCATCGTGTGGGATCTTGGGAAGCAGTTATAAAAATAGCAGCTCTGTTTTAATCTAGAATGACTTAGTCGACCCTGGCATGAAGGAGCTGAAAGACAGCTGTGGGTGCCCTGACATGTACTGCCCCATCAGGGTGGCTTCCGGAGGGGTGTCTCTCTTCAACAGAATGCTGGAGCAGAGCCCAGACTTTCATTCCAAGCTGTCTAGCAAACCACCCATGTAGCTCCTCTTTAAATAAGGTCAGGTCTCACACTGAGAGGTATATGGCATTGTTGACGGCCAAATGCAGCCTGTAGGATACTGTAAAGCAGTGTGGTCCCTCTAGAGGATTCCCCACGGCTCGCCAGGAAGTGGCTGCTGTAGTTCATAACAGCAGCCCTCATTAACACCAAATATTTTGTGCCACGTGCTCCTAGAAGAATCTGAATCCATCATGTTATTTCATCATGGCCGTAACTTTTTAACATAGAGACATCACACTCTTTGTAGAAACAGACCCACACGGCCCAGCAGAGGGGCTATATTGAAACCTCAGAGATCTGATCTAGGTCTTGCTTAAACCTTTGGGGCTTATGCCATTCAAGTCCGAAGAACAAACCTTCACCCTGCTATTCATTCCCAAGAGTAAAAGGGAAATTCCCTCTAGGGTATGCAAATTTCATTCTGCTCCATCTCAGCTTTTTCAAGTAAAGGAGAGTAAGATTATGTATATTAACAGAAGCTCCTACTTAACAACATTAAGTTTCAGTCGTAGCAGATGGCTCTCTTTATTTTTAAGACAAATCTATGAAAGATGTTCGGGATTAAATGGGATGCAACCACCACTAGCTTCATGTTCTTAATTTTTGCTGGCATGGAACTCTTTGGTCTGGGTCTACCAGAGATGTCTGGATCACAGGCAACAAGCTGCGACCCGCAGAAGAAACGAGAGTCCCTGCATCGTGTTGTGTTTCCCGCTTACAAAATTCTATTTTAGATCACAGTCTTCATATGAAGGATGCCGGAGAGTGGCGGTGATGGCATAGCTGTGATTCCAATCCGCTGCTGGGTATGGGCATCAAACACACAATAAAGCTAAAACTAATTTGATACATAAATGACGGCACTCTTGGATCATTGCAGCAATGTTAAATGGCTGTCAGGGTTCACAAAACCTTAATCATAATATCTGGACTCAGCCTGTAGGACACTAAGGCACACTTTAAGTAGCCCTTCTTTTTTTTTTTAAGATTTATTTATTTATTATGTATACAGTATTCTGCCTGCATGCATCCTTGCAGGCCAGAAGAGGGCATCAGATCTCATTACAGGTGGTTGTGAGCCACCATGTGGTTGCTGGGAATTGAACTCAGGACCTCTGGAAGACCAGTCAGCACTCTTAACCACTGAGCCATCTCTCCAGCCCTAAGTAGTCCCTCTTTAGACACTGTCCACCAGTCAGAATTCAGTTTGTGGTTAACAATGACACACAGGCCATAGGATGCTGGAATCCCAACCAGCCGTTTACAGGAGAGGCGCCTCTACTCTGACAACAAAACTGAGGTCACGGCCATTGCTGCTTCGTGGCGTTTTCAAGCACTGTCAGAGTCAATCCTTATGAAATATGGACAGCTGCTTTTATATGTTAGAGTTCAGTCTATTTTTCTTTGAAGGATTTGGTAGGCTTGATGATGCCTAAGCGGACAGAAGTAATTCACCTACCCTAACTGGTAAATTTAGTTCCTCTTGTTTTCATTTGGTTTACAACGCTATATGCGTATACAGTTCTCCAACCTGAGGATTGTTTCACCCTTTGCCCATGCAAATACAATCAGCTTTAATAGTCAAAGAAAACTTGGAAAGATGGTAAGAGAAAATATGTCTGTTATCAGGGCACATTTTCTTCTTCTTTGTTTTCATAGTATATCTTAGTCATTCATCTTTCCTGAGAAAGCACCAGCACCGTGTGTGTGTGTGTGTGTGTGTGTGTGTGTGTGATGTATGGTTGTATGTAAGATCATATGTATATAGATACATATGTGCATGGATGCACATTGTATGTGTGTGTGTATGTTGAGGCCACAGTATCTGAGTGTCATTTCCTCGGGAAATCCACTGTTTTGATTTTGAGTCAGGGTCTCTCGTTAGCCTGTTATTTACAGAGTAGATTAGGGTAGCTAGTCGCAAGCCCAGATATCCACCTATCTCTACCTCCCCAGGGCTGGGATGACAGGTACACCACCACACCCAGGGTTAACCTTTTAAAAACGGCTTTGGGAAATGTAACTCATTCGTCGCACTTACAAGGCAAGCACTCTTATGACTAAACTATCTCTTCAGTCCAGACATCATTATTTTAAGATATCATTGGGTCCACATGATTTCATAGCCTTTGGACTTTGTCCTTGGCCTGCATCTCCCTGTCCTAACTCAGTTTCATATCCTAAATTCAGATGCACCCGACTTCTTGCCTCACTAACATAGTGATATTTCATTTGCATTTTAATAAATAAAGCTTGCCTGAAGATCAGAGAGTAAAACAGCCCCACTGGTCAGCCTTACAGACCAGGCAGTGTTGGCACACACCTTTAATCCCTGTAGCCACACTAGTTGCCATAGAAACCGGGTGGTGCATCTTTTAATCCCAATGGTACACATCTTTAATCCCAGTCCTAGAGAAGAATATAAAACAGAAGGAGACAGTTCTCACACACAATCTCATTCTGAGATTCCTGAAGGCAGGATTGCCATTTCAGATAAGGTAGAGGTAAGAGCCAGTGGTTGGCTGTTTTGCTTTTCTGACCTTCAGGTTGAACCGCAATATCTGTCTCTGGGATTTTATTAATCGTGTTACACACTAACGATGCAGGATGGAGAGGGGTCTCAGTGGGGAAAGGACACAGCACCCAAGCATGAGGGCATGACTTCAGAACCCTGCAAACATCTGGGCATGGCAGCATATGTCTATAATGTCCATAACCCCAGGGGAGTGGGGACTGGCAGATCCCGGGGGTTTGCATGCCAGCCAGTCCAGTAAAATGTCAAGCAGCAGATTCAATGAGAGACCCTGTCTCAAAAACGGGGTGAATGATAACCAGAGTTAGCCCCTGGCCTCCACAGGAAGTGTGCCTGGGCCTCTCTCTCCGTCTCTCCTGTCTCCGCCCTCCACAATTAACTAATTAGCTGAATAATTAAAAGAACACATCATCACATTTGTGTAGCAGTAGCATTTGGTAAAATACAGCCATAAATTCTCAATCCTCAGGTCAGTTTATTAATTTCTAAAGTGCCTGTAAGTTGCACGCGCACATCTAACTTAATTGGAATTCACTAAAGAAGCTTAGAATTTGCGGGCTCCCGCCGGAACTCCTCTTCCATGGTAGAAAACAAACACACCGCTGCAAGTAAACTTATCGATAAAGAGCTTGTTTAACTGGGACAGACTAGGACCCTTTATCTTTTTCCCTTCACTTGGGTGTCCAAGTGTTTCAAATATAAATAGTGCTAAATAAAAGAAACTCTCGCCTGGCAGTGGTGGCGCATACCTTTAATCCCAGCACTCGGGAGGCAGAGGCAGGCAGATCTCTGTGAGTTCGAGGTCAGCCTGGTCTACAAGAGCTAGTTCCAGGACAGGCTCCAAAGCTACAGAGAAACCCTGTCTCGAAAAACCAAAAAAAAAAAAAAGAAAGAAAGAAAGAAACTCTCGAAGGGACCACAGTGTAGAAACCACCCAAAGTCAATGTTATTATTATTATTATTTCACCTCGCAGAGTTTGCAAGTGCATGTGTGAAATTAAATTGTTACCTTTTCCAAATCAGCAGGAATTCGCACCAAGAAGCTAAATGTGCTTCTTGAAAACTAAAAGGAAAGCATCTCATGCTGAGAGGTCTCTATGGGTCCTGATTTTTAGGAATGGAATTATAGTAGTGGGATAATAATAGGGAAAATAAAATGCCCAAATATCATATTTAATTGGCACACGTAAGCTTTTCAATTTGCCAATCATAAATCATGTGAATGCAGTTATTGTCAGAGTGAAATTGCAGTGCAGTCTGAATTAAGTGTCCAGTAACTTTCCAGAAGCACTCTCAGACCCATGGCATGAGCCTGCTGTGATTGGACAAAGCTCTCAGACCAACGGCATGAGGCTCTCCACCATGCACAAGGCCCTGGAGGCCATCACTCTGCCCTGCAATGCTTCTTCCATCACCTGGAAATAAATACTGTTGGGCTCAGGCAATTTTTTTCTCATCAAAGTCTTCATAAGTTAAAAAGGCGAGGGCGGGGGCAATGTTATTCTTGAGCAATGATGAGTTTTGGAGAATCCTCCCTGGAGCGTTAAAAATGACACAGCAAAAGAAAAAGTACTAGTAATGATTTAGTGATAAACACAGCATGTGCTGTGAGTAAGAAGTCAAACACTTTCTGCTAAACACTGGAGCCCTAATAATCCCTAACGGGACAATGTGATACAAACTAAGGAAACCTGGGGAGGCCATAATTGAGAATATAGCAGCAACTTAAAGGAAATGCATCACAAATCCTAGAAGAGATGCCCATGGTTGAGAATAAATAGAAAATAGTTTAAAAATGTGCTCAAAATGAGCTGATGTCAGTAACAAATTGGTAAACTGCTAGAATGCCCTTTGGTGCTTTGCTTCAAAGTAGACTCCCAAGAAAACAACAAAAAGTTTAACCCCTGCCTTGAACTTTTTACATAGACATCTATGTACATGTATACAAACACCAGTGTGCAATGGTCCTTTGTCTAATTTTGATTTAGTTTGCTTTTGAAATAGACAGGGTTGGGCTGTGTTGCCGGCTGGTCTCCAATTCCTGTGTTCAGATGATCCTCTTGCATCAGCATCCCTAGAAACTACAGACCCTGTGTCTATGTCTGACCTAATGGCTATTTTATAACCCAATCTGGGTTAGCAGATAGACAAGGCAGCAAACGCAATACTGGAAGAAAGCAGCAGAGGCTTGACTAGCTTGAAGCAGACTGTGTGGGGTGGGTTTTAGAATTAGAAAGGACAAGACGGAACCAACAGAGAAGTTTGGACTGAGCAAGAGCATCAGTCTCTACAGGCATGGAGTCAGCAAGCAATGAGCAGGAAAGTAGCTCCACCAACACAGGACTCCTGGTCAGCTGTGCTTATACAGACCGTTCCAACCACTTCTTCCATGGGGTCCCCTTGGGCTGTCAGGTAGGTCACCCGAAACTGCTCCACATTGCTGTCAGAAATGTCCCACGTGACCCGCAGGCTAGTAGCAGTTTCATCATCTACAACCAGGTTTCTGATTCCCGTCTGGAGAACTGGAATAAATACAAGCAGGGATTAAAGAATTTGTAGCCCATCATAACCCGAAATGAGACACAGATACCATCTGTGGGGTAGCACCTAGCGTCATTCAGCGCAGCCTTATGAGGGACACCCATGTGAAGCAAAGAGCTCCACGCTCGTCGCTGACAGAGAATCGAAGGAGAGCCACTGGACTGAAGTCAAGAGGGGGCACGGGCCTGAGGGCCTCCTACCAGTTACCTCTTAGAGAAGTGGCTCTGGGGTACCAGATCTCACCTCTCTAGGGCGGGATACAGCATCCAACACATCCACTCACCACCCCCATGCCTATTTTAACCATACCCATGCAGGCTGTCTCTATCTTTTCAGCCCACACAAGTTATCTTTTCCCATATACATTTTTCCCTGGGATATTTGCCCGAATTTCTTCACCTGTGTTCCCTGGAACATGCGTCTTCATCTACCAAGGTGTCTCTTCCCTCATATGCTCCTTTTTTTTTTTTTTTTTAGTTCTCCCTTCTACACTGACTTCCTCTCCTCCTCCCATCCATCCCCACTGAACATTTCCTTTCTCCTCTTTCATTCACTCGTAAAAACACCCATGGAAACTGTCTTCAGTATTATCATGTAGATCTTTGACACCTGCATGATTAAGTCTTGAGGAAAAAAAAATAAAAATGAGATGGAGCCACCAGGAGACTTAACTGGTATAACTATGGTAAACTACCTGATGGGGAAATTGTGGGAAGTTCTCAGGCCAAGAATGAAAACAGGAACTACAAAGAGAAAACTTGTATGTTCCAATAGAGAGAACTTAAGGCCCAAATAAAGATTAGCTGGAGAATAAATAAATGAATGAGTGGGTGAATGGGTAATAAAGATCTCCTGAAGTGTTTCGGATGCAGAGATAAAGGTGTGTTTCACTTATTTAACTCAGACAGATAGTTGGGAGGTCACTGCAGTAGAGAGAAAAGCTTAGCTGATACAGAATAAAAGTCAAGTCTCAGCTCCCCACAAATGGCACCAACGTGGACAACTATATTCACATAAAACTTGAGAGAGCTTGGGAAGTAATTCTAGACTCAAAAGAACAGAGTTAAGCAGGACTTCTTGGTAGCAGCATTTTCTTAGGTGAGCTCTGTTTGCTAGAGGCAAGTGCATCTCATTTAAGAGAGGCTTCCTGACTTTAGCAGCAAAAACTCCGCAGCTCTTTCAAGAGGTCCTGCCACCAAACACTTAAATGGTGTTTATGAATAGCCGACAACATGATTCTTGGTGGTGGCTGGGACCCTGAAGCTCCATAAAGTTGTGGCGATAAACATGGCTCCCACCAAGCTAAGGAATAGAGTGAATCTAGTCATCAAGGCCATGGCTTAGCAAATTAAAGACTCATATGGTCTGAAAAAGAGATAAACAGTAAATATAGATTCAAATGAAGAAAAAAAACCTCTAAATGGATTAGAGTGTGTTTAAGACTATATGTAAGATTGGGAAAGAAAAGAAAAAGGATAAAGTCCTTTAAAAAAAAAAAAGAAAGAGAGTAGTTGGGTATGTTGGCACACACCCTTAATCCCAGTACTTGGAAGGCAAAGGCAGGTGGATCTCTGAGAATTCAAGGACAGCCTGGTCTACAGAATGGGTTCCAGGGTGTCCAAAGATACACAGAGAAACCCTGTCTCAAAATAAACAAAAATTAAAAAGAAAAGAAATAGAGTTTAAAATAAAGCCATGTAAAGATGGAAAATACACAGAGACACTGGGATACTGTATGTTATTGTGTTGTCTTTGAATTATTTGACGGCTGAGGAAGGAACAGCAGCTTGATAAAAAAAAAAAAGACATTTGATTATAAGTGATGCTGGATTAATCCAACCTATATATTTTGAAAATGCCTTGACTTCAAAATTTAAGTCAAAAAATGTTACTTTGGAGAAGAGGTTTTGCTTTTGTTTCCACAGGAATGGAGAGGCTGTGGATTCATTCTGGGTTAAGAAAAATCAGGTTTGATCAAAGGAAGATCCCTGAAAAATCTCCGATAGGAGCAGATGGCCCAAATGATCCAACATTTCAGAGTACCTTTATTGGAGTTTCCTCTGAGTTCTACATCTGGAACAGCCTCAAGACTACTGGCTGAGATGATCAAGCTTCACAGAATACTCCAGTCAGGACTTGACCATAATCCTAAATTTTCTTTAGGTCCCCATAAGATTATCAGTGCCCCCAATCAGCAGGAAGTAGCCTAGAAAAGTACACCCATATTCTCAAAAATTTGATTATGGATGTTTGTCTTTGTTTAGAGTGTTGGTTACAAGTTGTTATGGATAGTTGACAGGAAAAAAGCTAAACAAAAGAGATTAGATTTAGAGTTCTTGTTTTGAAAAAAATGGTGGGAAGTGCTGTGGGACACTAGTCTTGTACCCTGTAAAGATTTGTTACTTGTAGCAGTTTAATGAAATGCTGATTGGCCAGTAACCAGGCAGGAAGGATAGGTGAGGTGACCAGAACAGGAGAATTCTGGGAAGAGGAAAGGCTCAGTCTGCAGTCATCACCCAGACACAGAGGAAATAAGATGAGAATTCTTCACTGATAAAAGGTACCAATTCACGTGGCTAAAACAAACAAGAATTATGGGTTAATGTAAGATGAAAGAGCTAGTAAATAAGAAGCCTGAGCTAATAGGTCAACCAGTTTATAATTCATGTAGACCTCTGTGTGTTTCTTTGGGACTGAATGGCTGTGGGACCAGGCGGGACAGAAACCTCTGTCAACACCCACAGAAATGAGTCACAGAAATGTGGAGTGAATAATTAATTCTCCAAAAAGAGCAACAGAAGTGCAGGAGACAAAGTCCCCGTGGGGGCTGCTTTGTTAGAAGCCTCAGAAAAGTGAATGAGAATCGAGGATGAAGGTAGAAAAGGTGTAGTGTTTTCATGACGGTGAGCAGGAGACGGAGTGGCTCTCGGTGGAAGAGAAGATGTAAAGCTCAAAGGTTGGTGGGATGTTTGCAAGAAAACAAGGCATGAACATCTCTTTTCTAATTAATAACAAAACCTAAATACAACTAGGAAATACAACTTCTGTTTAAATCATGGTTATTGAGGATAAACCCACTCCTTTGTGTCCTCACCTGAAGTCACAGGGCTGGTAGGTTCTACAGTTGTGGGTGCTTGTGTCCAAAAGTCATCAACTGAAAGAAAATCCATTACTTAAAAATTATGTAAAGACCATGTTCTATACGTTTGTATAAACTGCTGTAGAACTTTTGAAGGAAGTTGCGCCAATGTTATCCAATTTCTTCCCACAACAAACCTGACTGTGACTTGCAAGGAAGAAAAGGTGAGCCGTACAACAATCAAACCTGCTGTTTCAACAGACAAAGACAAGGAGCTGGGACGTCACTAGTGTCTCATCAGAGACTTCAGATAAGTGCTTGAATTGCATCTACAAAATTATGAAACCTCGCAATTATTTTAAAATAGGGGCATACCCATAATAATTAAAGACAATTAAGTTGCAGACCAAGTTGTAAAAAAGGGCTACCCAAAAAAAAGACCACCCAAGAGGGCAACGTGCTTGGGCTGGTCATGTACCTACCTTCTGAGCCCTGAATCTACCATGGGTGGATGCTGGAATGGAGAGGCTGTGTACTGTGCTGTATTCACTTGCCAATCAACACAAACATCTAGGAGGTCATTAAATACTAGCTTTGGGAATTGCCTCCTCTGAGGCACAGCTTCTTATAGACAGTCTTTCCCCAGCAACTGAAGATTCAGGGGTACTGGGCCAAGCCTCTTTGTTTCACTTTGATACAATTCAGAAGACTGATTCTACAGGGGTTACTAACAGGACTAGCAGGGCTCAATCGGACTCCCCTGTGCAGGGTCATGCTCTCTTCAGTTTATAACATCAGGGTCTCCCAACTGCTCTCACCAATAAATCTTCTGAATGCCATTTAAGAAAATTCAGTAAATAGTTATACCTCATTTTTTTTAAAAGTAGGATGTGGTTAGTATATGATTTCAAAAAGAAAAAAGAAGGGAATGTTAATCAGTAAGCAAATTCTGCAAAAGGTTCTTGTAACCAAGATCAACTTGGAAAATTCCAGAAACTCTTGGCTACATTACCATCTGGCTTGTTTTCCAATTTGATCGTTTACGATTATATCCATCTATTCATCTATATTTCCATTCCATTCACTACAATTAAGTACAATTGCTTATGGTACAATTAAGATATGCCAAAGACGGTATTCAGTGCTGGAGAATAAAATAATGGACAAGACAGAAGTGCTCTGTGCCTTCACTGTGATGATGTGTCACTGTGTGATGTGTCTGAGAAATTATGGTTCACACATGAACGTCATCATTGACTATAAGACATAAGACCCATTCTGGAGGATCAAAGAACAGTTGAAGTCCACTGGGGGAAGACAGGCCATCCGTGTGGATGCTGGACACTGGAGCTCAGCGTGGACTTACGTGTGGTCCCAACAGCAGTCACCACCTCGCTCTCACTGCCATCATCGAGCACAGCTAACAGGGAGACTTCATACTCAGTTCCAGGGTCCAGGCCTTCAACAACA
Organism: Dicrostonyx torquatus; assembly: GCA_028555095.1. Taxonomy (NCBI): domain Eukaryota; kingdom Metazoa; phylum Chordata; class Mammalia; order Rodentia; family Cricetidae; genus Dicrostonyx; species Dicrostonyx torquatus. The sequence goes on along the minus strand of JAQHUG010000034.1, from coordinate 1,269,049 downwards.
TAGGAGTCCTGCTCTTCCTTCAGGGCAACCTGAAAAGCACTTGATGCTTAGTAACTGGGGTTACTAAAAGAAAACAGAAGATTTGACCCCTGCTACTGGCAAACAATCAGATGTCTGCTTCCCTGGGGAAGACTATGTCTCCCGAACCCAGCAAGCCTTAGTTGCCTATAGTTCCTTGCGTAGGGCTGACGACTCACAGACCTTCCCCTGTCCATTTTGGAATGTCAACTATTGTCTTCCTCGTTCAGATCATGTTAGGCAGTCATGTTGGTGAGACTTTATGGGTGTAGCTTCTAACATTACTAGGAGGCACAATCTTACAGCAAACTCCCTGATCCTGCTTCCTAAGATCTTTTCATTTCATCCCTTGCAATGATCCCTGAGCCTTAGGTACAACATATA
>JAQHUG010000034.1:1247429-1267871 GCA_028555095.1 Dicrostonyx torquatus | reverse complement strand
AACCACATATGTTCACAACCATCAGTAATAAGATCTGGTGCCCTCTCCTGGCCTGCAAGCATACATGTAGACAGAATACTATATACATACATACATACATACACTATTAATACTGCAAAAGGGGCATTGCAAAGTTTATTAGATGGTATTTGTGAAGGTCGAGGAATTTGAGACACATAAATAAAGTCCTGGTAATGATACAATTTTAATCTTTGAAGAATGGTCTTATTTGATGTTTTTGAAATGCCAAATACCATGCCACGTCCTGCAGTATGCAAGTTCTCAAGTCCATTTTAAAATGGAGCTCAACCTGGGGGGAGCAGTAGGCACCCCACTTCCAGTGACCATGTTTGGGATCAATTTTTCCTGTGCTTCAGTCAACTCACCTCCTGAGTCTTCCCGCCATAGACTGGAATCCACATGAGCTTGTGTTGCCCTTCCTCAGCCGAAAGCGGATGCCAGGTCACCCGGAAACTGTCTGTCTTCACCTCATCGATTTCCAAATATTGCTGGGCGGGAACTTCCTCTGTGAGCCGTGGAAGAGTTTGAGTTCGAGAAATGAGAAGGCAAGAAACAAAACCTCAAGCAGTTCCCAGGGACCAGAGGATGGGACCGCTGAGGGAGCTTTTTTGGAAAGCCATTGGAAGAGCGGGGACCAGCCTAGATCCATCCAGTGTGTCTTTAATGACTGTTTCCAGCACCTTCCAATAGCATACATTAGGGAAACCATAGAAATAATGTTCTCTAAAACGTTTCCAGTAACTCCAGAACTCTTACACTGTTTATATTGGGCCTTTTTCATAAAGTAATAAAAAATAAGATAAAAATGGAATTGGGAAGATAGCTTCCTCAAAAAGTGCTTGCCTCAAAAAACAGGGGGACCTGAGTTCGAACCCCACCCCACCCCAGAACCCTTGTAAAAGTGCTGTGTGCAGCGGTGGGAGATTGTAAACAGCCAGCAGCTCTGCAGAGGCAGAAACGGGAGGGCCTGAAGCTTGTCAGTCAGCTGGTCTACCTAGTAGGTGAGCTCCAACCAATGGGAGCCACTGTCTCAAAGAAAGTGGATGATCCTCTTGAGGATGGCATGCAAGACTTTCCTCTGTCCTATATTCTCTCTCTCTCTCTCTCTCTCTCTCTCTCAGTCTCTCTCTGTCTCTCTCTGGCATGTACACACATAAACACAGTTTTAAAGTAAAAATGTCATATTCGTTATTTGAGAAAGGCATTATACTCCAAGTGTTTTGAGGAAAGGGCACCCTAGAGCCTAGAGAGACGATCTCTACAGTTTGGTATCAAATCACTCTGCGGCAATGAGTGAAGTCCTGGAGGAAGAACCCTCACCTTTATAACAGGAAGGTGTGGGCAGCACCAGATACAAAATATCATTTAGTATTCACTTTGGGGATTTACCTCAGTAAGCATCTTATCCAAAGGTTCCCAAAATAATGACTCAAGTCATCGAGGTTTCTTTGAAATCAGTGGTTTTAGAACTCTGTTAGGACACCACAAGAAATCCAAGCAGAGTCCCCATAAGGGGATTTTGGTTAATTTTCATTTTTCTCTACTTTACCTTATTTCCTCAGTTTAGAACTAACTACATTTTTTCCCCAAGTGTGATCAACAAATTCAGAAATATCTGACAGAATCGTTGCCACTACAAGGCAGAGAAAAGGGGAACTACAGACTGCAATGGAAAATACTGAATTTGTGTGTTCTCTTCGATTTCAGTATTTCAATCATTCCTTGCTGTGTTAAGAGTTCTAGGCTCGCTCGAGCAGCTTCCGGAGCCAGAACTGCTGGACGGACCACCGCCCCCACCGCGCCATGGCCGAGAGCAACTGGGACACCATGACGGTGCTGCACACAGGCCAAGTCTAAGCAGGCCATCTTAGCAGCTCAGAGACGAGGAAAAGATGTGGAGACATGCAAGAAATGGGCTGCTGGCCAGAACAAGCAGCATTCCATCACTAAGAACATAGCCAAGCTAGACCGGGAGACAGAGGAGCTGCATCACAACAGGGTGACCCTGGAGGTGGGCAAAGTGATTCAGTGGGGCCGGCAGAGCAAGGGCCTGACACAGAAGGACCTGGCCACGAAAATCAATGAAAAGCCGCAAGTCATCGCAGACTATGAAAGTGGACGGGCCATTCCGAATAACCAGGTTTTGGGCAAAATTGAGAGAGCTATCGGCCTCAAGATCCGGGGGAAGGACATCGGGAAGCCTATTGAGAAGGGGCCAAAGATGAAATGAACACAAAGCCTCGAAGCCAGTGGTTCCAACTGAGCTCTTATGGCTGGTCCCCCAGGACCACCAGCACTGCCATAGGTCTCTTCACATGGTCAAACGGGGGGTCAGGCCTGTGTGCCCCCTCAACCCATACCTGCTGTCAAACAAAGCAAAAACTTGCAAAGTGAAAAAAAAAAAGTTCTAGGCTCTAGGCTCCACTACAGTCCAGCTACATCACAAGACGTTGAGAGAAACAGTAGTAAAGTGCCATCTCCATTGGCAGAAAGCTGGCTGATGCCAGTAATTTGGCGTTCGGCCAAATCACCCACAGACACATGAATGGAGGAAGAGCATAAAATCCTTATGTTCAGAAATAAGAAAAATGGGGCTGAGGGTTAAGAAAACAACAATGTACCCTTTTCTGTGTGTAGAGGAGTTTTATAATAGTTGAAACTTTTATATATGAACATAATTCTATTTTATCATATCCATTCCCCACCCCAGCTCCTTCTGGGCTCCCTCACTATATCCTTCTCCTACCTTTACATCCCCTTTTAACCCACTGAGTCTGATTAGTGCTTCTGGTATGGGCACAGGTGGAGGGAAAGTAACCTGTTAAAACGAGATGGCATTTTTCTCTCTTTTCCTCATTCTGATAGAAACAAATTAGCGTGCATGTTCGCTATCTCATTCTTCGTCTGTTAGTAATATCTTAACAAGTCCTGGTTGAGGAGCTGGCTGCCGGTTGGCTAACTAGTTGCATCTGAACCCCTTTTGATCCAGAGCAAGGCTTACCTGTCGTGAAGTCTCCAACCAGAGGCAGGGACTGCCCCTCCTCATAGATGGAGAAAATGGCAACGGAGTACTCCGTGAGGGGGGTCAAGCCTTTCAGGGGGAACGTAGTGATGGGATCAACTTCAACCTGCAAAACAGAGAACCCAGTACTCTCAGACTGCACAGATTATCCTGTCATTGCCCACTGTTTGGCTGGCTGGAGGACCGTCACTGCTGCAAAACACAACACTGCTGAATCATGGAGCCAGAGAGTATCCGAGCGCATACAGTCTAGCTGTGCTTGGATGACTTATCAGCTGTTTCTCGGGATGATTCTCGGGAGGAATGTGAAGTGTGTGCCACTTACAAGGCTGAGGAAATGCTGTACCAAGTTTGTAGCTAAGGCCACTAGGAGCAGACAGCTTGGCTTCACTGCCTGGGCTCTTCCGACTAACTCCAGAGCTGTGTCACATACAACAAGCTCTATCAATATTGCACAGCAACCATCGAGCAGAGAAGTAGTAACACCAAAGGGAAGCGAGCATTCAAATGTTCCTTTCTATTTCACAGAAAGACATCATTGTGGGAGAGTGTGTGTGTGTGTGTGTGTGTGTGTGTGTGTGTGCGTGCAAGTATATGTATGTATGTATGATGTATATATGCATGTGGATATTAATATGATTAAGTCCTGAAGAAAGAGAGAGTAAGGGCATAGTATAGTAAAGGCTTTGAAGAAAGAAAACACAAAGAGGGGAGGAGGCCGGGATCTAGACCACAAATCTCCACCCAGATCACCCTGAAGGCAAGAGAAAGAATGGATGTGGTTTTATCATTGAGAGGTTGGTGCTGCCAAGCTGCAAAGTCTAGAGAACAAATTGTAGACCTTGGCTATGGTACCCACTGTTGTGAGCTTAACATATGCCTTAACTCATCCTCATGACAATACATGGTGTCGTAAAGTAAGATGCCTTAGTGCTGGTATTCCAGGGAACTGGAGAAATAACCATAGTTACTGACAGCGGGCTTTTTAAAATTAGAGGCCACTGAAAGCAATTTCAAAAGGTGTTTTAAAACAATACAACACAATCTCTTATTTTAAGTATTGTCAGTAAGTAATTGTGATGTCTAATGTTAGGCAAAGGTTAATAACTCCATGTCTGCTCACAATAGCCAATGTGACCTCTACCAAAGTAGGACCCCTTAACTGCTCATTAGCTGTCAATTTGCAGCTAATGAGATCAAAACCAAACATCCCATGACGTCACCCTGACTTTGTGTACTCTAGGACTCTACCCTGTACTCCCAAGGGTCCCTTGGTCTCTAACCTTATTGGTCCCTGTCACGCTCGTATCTTTTCTACCTAGGGTCTCTGCACCATTTTGTCTATGTCTCTACTACTCAGTTCTGTTCAAAGTTCAGCCTTCTGCATGTTTTTCAAAACTGCTAAACTGAGCCTCCACGGCAGGCTTCCCCTTTCTGCATTTCTCGGTAGACTTGTTCTTTAACACTGCTTTTTCCGTGTCCTTCCTGGCATTATCCACACCGGAATTTACCCTGTGTGTATTAGTCTGTCTGTCTCCTGCATTTTCTGTGAGCCCCTGGGGGCAGGGCCTTCACTTCAGTCCCCTCACCACTCTGTCTAATTGTGGGATGGCCTGGGACTTGGTTCCCTTTTTCCTTTTATTAAATTAAATGGGCCGAGTAGGCAGCAATTAAGATGGAAGCACCTCAAAAAACTCTTTCAAAGGAGAAGGACTCCTCCAAACCAGTTCAGAAACCTTATCTTCTCTAAGGAATCAACTGTGGACCAAAAGAAAGAACCAGCCTGGAGGCTTCTCTTTCACCATCCTGCAACCCTGAGATGCTCTGCAGGAGGGGGACAGCCAACTGGAGTCTTACAGCCGCCAACTAAGATACCCAGCAGCAGTGAGGTCATTTTGGCAGCTCTGTCCCAGCCAAGCTCCTGGAGGGATGCAAGTCCTGTATGCTGACACCACCTGGCAGAGGACCAGCCGCACTGCATAACCACGGGCTGCTTGGTTGCATGCCAAGAGTCACTGGAAATAAGGATTATCCCCTGCCGAAGGATCCGAAATATTCTAGATGGTTCTTAGAACTTAGCATTTAGTGTTGCCTGGGCCTTGTCTACATCTACTGTATTAGGTAATCACTTGATCCTCCCCAAATCTCTAGGGATATAAATTTCTATGCTCAATTTGAAGATGAAAAAAAAATCATACCCAAGAGCATACAAACTAAGACCTACGACTTAGACCCGGATGTTCAGGCTCTAAACCCTATTGTCTTAAATGCATTTTACCATATGTTTCATTATTTAAGCCACAAATTCATATTTAAAATATTAATTCAATACAAATCTCCCAAAGCAGTGTCTATGAATGGCTTCCTGGTGTTGCGAACTGTTGTAGGCAAGTCTGGCTATCAATCCATTTATTCAGAGCCCCTTCCCTGACTTCCCTCACCACACTCTAGGCACTCATAAACAAGGCTTTCCAAAGAAGAACCTGAGGCTAAAGAGTATAACTAATTTGTTCTGAGCCATAAAACTTTTAAATGTTAGGTTGGCGTCATCACCTTGACTTTGCTTTTAAATCTCAAATCTGTGACAAATGAGAATCTGGTATGGGTATCAAACCTACACAAAAACAAAATCCAATTTTGTTAGGTTCACTGACAGTCTAAAGGGGGAAAAAAAGAGTAAGAGCATAAAGTCACCTATTGTATATGTAGTGTATGTGTCCATTGAAAACGATCCTGCTCTTTTGCGGAAGTGTTTTATCTTTCGGTTTAACAGACGACACTCTATGTAATTGATGAACTGATTAACTAATTCCATCAAATAAAAAGCTGCATTGTCGTTTTTCATTAGTTTCTTTTCTTGTGCTGCTTTTGTTGAGGGTTGATTATATAGTTGGGGATCACCTGGAGATCTTTCTGCCTCTTGGATTACAGGTATGTGCCGTCACGCGTGGTTTACGCTGAGCTGGGACTTGACTGAAAGCTTGCCTGCACGCTATGTAAGCACTTGGCCAAATGAACTGCCTCCCACGCCAGCCTGTATAGCCATACATTGTTTTAAGTATTAGCTTCGAAACTGATTTTACCGGTAGCACATAGGATATAAGACTTAAGAAATGACAACGATGACCATGATCCCATTGTTTTCTAACTATTTTGAGAACTTTATGAACGGTCTCGCTAATCGTTTCCCTTCAGCCTCCTTTGGGGGATATGAAGACAGAGCGTTACTGAGGAATGAGAGGTGTGGGCTGTGCCACTGAATCGTGGCTGTTAGAAACTGACATCTCACAGTCTAAGAGTGGTGGCTTTGCTTCTATAAAACTCAGTGGCAGAATTTAATTCTCTTCCTCTCCTCAAATGCTTCCACAGGAAATGCTGAGATGGTGCCCGCCCTTCGATGAACAACCCATGCTTTGCTAGAATTTGGTTGTGTAAAGTTTGCATGAAACTTTCTCTGGAGAAAACTCAGAATGGTGCCTGGCTTGCAGTAGGGACTCAAGATGCATCTGATCCCTTAGCATCATCACCATCACCATCTTCCATAAACCCCATAGAGGGTCAGGACGGAGACTCAATTCTGGAGATAAAGCAGCCGAAGCATAAACTCAAATATCTTCCTCTGTATTCTAGCAAAGCTGTCACGGTATAGTTGAGTACTCAAGTCTCAGGACCAGAGAGGAGACATACAGTCTCCTTTTTTATGAAACCACCACATGTGCTTCATGTCTTTCTTCCAACATGAGTTTTACATCCACACGCAGATCCTGGATGGATCCTCCAAAGAAAGGAAAGAAGTGGTCATGTTTTACCCTTATTCTGAATGTCTGGGTTACCTGATGGCTCAGTTGAATAATGGAAGTTACTCTGAGTTAGGTTATTTATGGGAATAGCAACCTGGAACTCTGCTTTGCTTGAGCTGTCCACACAGCCCTCTTCTAACAATGTCCTAGGAACCTCGGACGTCCACACCTGCCTCGAGCTGCAGGTGTGCCCCACTCCAGACAAAGAAATCCAATAACCATCAAATATAGATACAAAAACATAATACATTTCAGTGGAGAGAGAGAGGGAAAGGGGGGAAGAGAGAGAGAGGAAGAGGAGGAAGAAAAGGAAAGGGAGAAGAACGAGGAGGGAAATGAAGGGAAAGGAAGGGAAGGGAAGAAGGAAAGGAAAGAAAAGAAAAAGAAGTCTCAGTGGTGGAGCACTCTTGGCAGAATAACACTTATTGCTAACAATAACAGAACACCTATAGCTCAGGGATCTTTATTTTGATTGTTTAACTCCTCAGGGCTGTTATCTTCAAAACCAAAGCAGCTTTCACCCAATGACCCCCAACCTCATTCCTCATTGGAATTATTTATGATTATTCAGATTTATGCATGTTGATGAGAGGGACTGGACATTATTTGTCCAGGCAAGGAAATGTGCCCTTGATGGCATTCCATTAGACAATGACTCTGAGAACACATGCTGCAAAATATTGCTTGAGGTTAATTGTTAGGAAAAAGTTTGTCCCAACATATGAAAATACTTATAGTATTTGCTCAGAAAATAGAAATGATGTAATCCAACATAGTTCCTTCTCTTTCTTTGCTTCCTGGACCAAGATAAGGGAAAATCAAGCAAAAACAACCTAGCTATCTTGCTAAAACATGTTTCTAAGAAATGAATTCCTAAAGGTATTAGTCACCACACACAAGACACTACATTTTCTTGAGTTTTAGCAAGTTCCATCCTTTCTGAGTATCTTTCTACAAAAACCAAATTGTTGTCTAAATCAGAACTTCGTTTTGAAATTACCTTCCTAGAGTCTTGGAAGTGCCCAACAGTTCAAGAACAGAGAAATAAGCCAACCTTTGGGTCAGTTTGTTAACACATGAAGACACACCTTCCCCGTCACCTGGGCGTATAGTGTTCTTCAGAAATAACTACACTGCTGTACACCTCCCACCCACAGGCTCCTCTAGTATGACCACCAAGCTGCCCACGGCAGGTGAAATTGGGGGTTCTCCCCACAATGAACTGAATGTAGGAAGGAAGTTCTGACAGTTTCTATCAATGGAATGTGGTAGCAATGGTATCAAATGTCTTTCTCAAAAAATGTTAAGATGTGGAGTCCACACTCTCTCTCCTGCCTCCGTTTCCTGATGCAGTGATTACATGTGTGTGACCATGCCTGACTTTAAATGACCTCTGAGTCTAGATCACGAAGGTGATACAATCCCATTTAGTACTTTCTGGCCTCTTTGGACGTGTGTCATGGGACTCTTGAAAAACACTCTGAAGCTGTGTGCTGGAAACCTCACATGAGGAGTAAACTCAGAGCTGTAGATATCAGTGTTAGCTGTCAACCGCACCAACCTCCCTAGACCATGCATTGGGACACGGAGAAAGTCACTGAGGTCATGCCAGCTCAGGCCATTTACCTGTCAGGACAGAAGTATATACAGCCCCCCACCTCCTGAGCCCCACAAGCTCTGAAAGGAACTAAGAATCATATATAATAATTAGATAGATATAGATATATATTGTTTGTCTGTTTGCTTTGCTGAAGTTCAAGGACAGTTTTATTAGTTCAGAAGAAAAACCTCCGAGGCAGACAAGCTGTACCTCTCGGCAGCTGCTCGGAGGAAGAGAGGGGAGGAGAGGAGATTTAAAAACAAAACAACAAGCCATGCCATTTGGGCTACCAACATGGAGGTCAGCCACAGGATAACAGGCAGGGAGTGGAGTGTTAGAGAAAGAGTAAGAGAACCCACTGTAACAGACAAAAGCATATAGCCTGGCCATCCTCCAAAAGAAAGAGACAGAGAGAAGGTCAAGGAAAAGAACTTCTAGAGTCAGAAAAAAGGGCCTAGCTGCCCCTCAAGACTGTTCAGCTTGTGAGGACTGCACTAGAGAAAGGAACGTGTTAGCATGGTCTCAATCCACAAGGCTTTGATGTCGATGCCATGATCAACAACTACACAACAAACCGAAAAATACTATGTACCACTACTTACCTCATTGATTTCTGTCCCGTCTGCACTGGTATACACAATCCTGTAACCACTGATCTTTCTTGATGTGGGATCCCAGGTTAACCGAGCACTATTAGAGCCAACGTTGGAGATTCTCAAATTTCTTGGTGGGGTTAAGGGCACTAAGAAAATAGAGCATAATTAAATTTTAAAGAACTAAAATTACTTAAAGTAAATAAAAACTTAAACAGCACCCTTGACTTTCAAAGACTTCTTACTGGGAAAAAAAGTCATTTAGATAATCCCGAAATACCCAGTGAATTGTCTCATAAAGATCAATAAAGTTGCCTAACTCACAAACTCTTTTCCTTGGTGAGAACAAATAGCAGCAGAAAGTTACACGTGCTTAGAAAGAAGCAGGATTTGAGTAACTCCCTGTGCTTTTTTTTGTGCACTAGAAAATGGTATAAATAGGAAACCAGTGACTTAAAAACAGGACACCTAACACCAACTCTGAGCCAGTCCATCAAGTGTCATGTGACTCTGGAAAGGCCACAAGTCCCCGTGTGTAAAAGGAGGAAGGTGCTCTCATCTATCTGCATGTGGCCATAGACTTTGAGACTTTCTCGAGTTTCCACCAACACACAGAAGTAATAACTGCCATTGATTAGGTGGCCCTATGAGCTTAACAAGTATCATGTTTTCTCATTAAACTGCGCCATTAGACTGCATGAGCGGCAGTTATCCCTATGGTACTGAAGTAACTTAGCCAAAGTCACTGTTACACTGTGACAGTGAGACAGAAGAGCTCTGGGAGTGTAACTAAGACGATCAGCTGCCGGCAGAAACGGCAGCATTAACCGGTATGCAACCTATGTGCACGCACATGTGTGTGCATGTGTGCGCATACACACACACACGCACACACAATCTCAGCTATGGCTCTGTGGGAATCAACAGAATAAAAGCCTTGGGGATAAAGTTTGCCACTTTTCTCAGCCACAAGGGACAATGCTTTCTACTCCATAGGTCAAGGTTTTCATTGCCTCTGTGCATACTGATGTTTGACATTACAGAGCTCCCAGGAGCTAGTGATCATTTTGATACTTAAGGGGCTAAAAGCAGGTGAAAGAAGTAAAATAAAGTGATATAATCAGACTTTATGCATGCTTGGGCTGACATCATTCCAGTATCCAACTGTATTTTGGTGACATGGCAGGAAAACATCTATTTTCCTTAGGATATAGAAACACCACTTAGGAACATTTTTGAATAGGTCCTATCTCCTTCCTTTCATCTGCAGCTACCAATCTCAGGAAAGAGCTAGATCGACTGTAAGCACATAGATAAATGAGCATTCTTCATGACGGACATTCTTCATGACCGACAGTTGGGTTTGTTTTCTTTTTCTTAACAGATAGCTTCCTCAAACCCCTCAAGTGCCACAGAGATACTTTCTGAAGGGATTTAGTTTTTCCTTCTTCTCCAGATTCGATGTTTTAATTACTACTCTGAAGAATAAGAACAGTACAGCCTGAACTAAGAATGGATGTGGGAAAACATCTTTAGCATTAACCTTCTATTATGTTTCCATCTCAAGTCGAATCATGAAGACAAAGAACTATTGATACTGTGCTACTCATCTCTTTCCAAGGAGCAGAGTGGGGCTTCCTGCACTTCCATGATGTTCAAAAGATCATGAGCAGAGCCATGTTTATAATGGCCTGTGGCAAACCTCGTTAGCACACATCATACTCTGTAGTGGTATTACATTTGCGTTTTAATAAATATAGCTTGTATGAAGTTCAGAGAGTAAAACAGCCACACTGATCAGCCTTACAGACCGGGCAGTGGTGACACACAACCTTTAATCCCAGTAGCCATGCTAGTTTGCCATAGAAATCAGGTGGTGGTGGCGTACGCCTTTAATCCTAACACTAGAGAGGATTATAAAACAGGAGGAGACAGCTCTCACACACAGTCTCATTTTGAGATTCCTGGAGGCAGGATCACCATTTCAGACTGAGATAAGAGCCCATAGCTGGCTGTTTTTACTTTTCTGACCTTCAGGCTGAACCCCATTTTCTGTCTCTGGGTTTTTATTAGTTGTGCTACATTAATCTATTATTGTATTTTCAAGACAGTTAAATTTATACATTTTCTTAAAACATTAGTAGTAATTTTGTCAAACTTATCCTCATAGATAGGGGTGCCTCTCAGTGGTAGACCACCTGTTTAGCAGACATGAGACATTACACTGGAAAAGGCAAAATTAGTCTTCTTATTAAAATTTTCATTACACTTTTATTTTTAATAAAAACCCAATAATTGGGGGCTCACGTAAGAAGGACAGAAAACACTTTTAGAAAAAAATATTAATTTTAATTAGCATAAAACATATATTGAGTGATTATATATTTTCACATGGATTTAATCTTATAGCAACCACATGACACACAAGAAATTGTTCCTTCCTTTTTGGACAGACCTGACTGCTTCAGGAGCTCTTTTTTGCCTTTAGGATACCAGCCCACTGGGGCGTGGTTTCATTCATTTAAAAAAAAAAGAAGAGGGACAACCCTCTGCTCTTTCTTGCTTCCGGCTCCCAGCTCCCGTTCTGACTGCTAGACTCTCTGTTTGCAACGAGAGGACTGTAGTGTAGGACGGTGTTCTGTAAGTTTATCCCCTCCAATAAATAACCCCTTTTAATCAAACTGGTGTGTGATTGTTTTGCGTCTTTAACTGACAACATTATCATCCGGCCTGCCCCAGCTGCTATGATTCCAGAACTTTCTAGAGCTCTTCCCTTTCTAATCTGATCTGGTCCACGGCACACTTAGATTTAGAGAGAGGCAAAGGTGGACTTACGGGAAGGATGCTAAAGTTCACTGCTAAAATCCGAACTTTTGAAGGCTCAAAAGTACAATTCTCTCCCCAAGTAAAATACACATTTTCTAAGTCCCAATGGCCTCTTGAGAGGCTTTAATGAAAACTGGTAATCTGGGTTCAGAATCTCAAACATGTATCTGGGCTTCTGCGACAGTATTTCATACGGTTATCCTCCGCCCCACTCACGGGTTGTCTCTTGTCCTGTAGCAGGATCGCTGGCCTCTTCTCCAAACATGGCGTACACAGTGACTGTATATTCTGTGTTGGGGAACAGGCCGCTCAGCTCAATGTCAGTGTGGGTCTCTCCGATTTTCATCTGAAAAGATCACATGCAATTAGGCCACTCTCCGATGGGCGTTATCCCAGCTCGGCAGAGTGGAACCGAACAAAGGTGATACTGCCCGGAATGAGGCTGTGTGACCTCGCGGCACCTACATCAAACAGGCCTCAGCTGCAACTGTGTGTTTGCCTGTTGGCCTCAAGTTGTTTTACGTTAGAAGCTGATAGCATAGTCCCGCATGAAACTGAGCGTCCCCCTCCGCATGCTGTGTTGGGATAATGCTTTTCAGCTGGGCAAATGGCAACGAAGCTGTCTGGTCCCCGGAAAGTGGGGTTGGAAGTGAATTAGACATGTTCTCTAGATGTGGACCTCAGAGCAGCATGCTGGAGGCAAGGCCAAGTGGGCATTTGTCACTGCTTGCTAATTCTAACCAGTCCTCTGGCCAGATGCCCAGGTTCTGCTTCGAGCTGGATTGCACTGGGCCAGCTTTGTCACCCCATTTACCAAGGAGGCCATTTGGAAGAGTTGCAAGCCTCTTCAGGTACTCAGAAGAGATAGACTTAGCATGACACCCAACTTGTCAACGTCTCTCTTGATTCTGGGGTAACTTTTCTGACTTTTGGAATTTGTCAGACTAGTTGTATGGCTTGCTTGTATGACAACTGGACATCAAACTCATGACAAGGCAGCTTTAAATTTTAGAAGAAAGGAAAAATTATCTCTATAACCTCCAGTCACACAATCCAAGCTGAGTGGCTAAATGCTGAGCCATCTGAGCACACATCAAAATGCATAGAAGGGAGCCTGGAGAGCTGGCTCAGAGGTTGCAAGCATATACTGTTCTTACAGAGGACCAGGTTGGTTCCCAGTACCCATATAGAGTGAGTCACAACTACCTCTAACTCCAGCTCCAGGGGATCTGATGCCTTCTTCTGGCCTCCTTCGTCATCTACATACACACACATGTACATACACACATATACACATACAAACACATAACTACAAATATAAAACAGCCAGGCCATGGTGGCACTCTCCTTTAATCCCAGCACTCGGGATGCAGAGGCAGGCAGATCACTGTGAGTTCAAACCAGCCTGGTCTACAAGAGCTAGTTCCAGGACAGGCTCCAAAGCTACAGAGAAACCCTGTCTCGAAAGAAATACATATACATATACATATATATCACAATCTCTTCAAAAAGATGTAGCTCAGTGGTAAGGCCTTTGTCTAGTGTGTGTAAAGTTCTGGGTTTGAGTCCCAGAACCATAAAAGAAGGAAGCAAAGAAAGGGGAAGGGAGGCAAAGAGAGTAGATGGGAAGTCAACGAAAACTGAATACATCAAAAAGACTGTAAATAAAATTTCATCAAAAGGGTTGAGGCTGTGTCTCCGCAGAACAACTTGGCTAGCATGTGTGAGGTCCCGAGTCTAGACCTTAGCACTAGAAAACAATGAACAGCTGTTTGGAAGAGTACGGCTGTGTAGAGGTAGCAAGGTTACCACCTATTTCCATGCTGACAGTTGGAATTTTCTGAAATTTATGCCATCAGTTTTTATAATAACATTTTTATCCAGAAGTCAAAGGTCCTAGGGCTGTAACAGGAAGCAGGGAGTTACCTCTTTCTCATCCCCAGCCAGCCCTTCCGTGAGAGGAGCATAGAGGATCAGATAGCCCGTGGCGCCAGGCACCGCGTCCCACTTGACACGCATGCTGCTCTCGGTCACATCGTACAGCTCCAGGTCGGAAGCCATGGGTAAGGCCACTGCAAGAAAAGGCTCTTTGTCATATCCATTTACAACTGTCCTTGAGAAAAAAAAACGGAGTCACAAGGGCTGAAGAGATGGCTCAGCCTAGGCTCACAACCAAGACTAAAAATGAAGTAATAAGAAACAAGAATGCTGGGCCTAGTTTGTCGTCCCTGCACTCTGAAGAAGGCAGGAAAACTGCTTCAGGTTCAAGACCAGCCTTGGGCTACCGAGTGACACTTTTCTCAAGAAAAAGAAAAAAAAAACAATAATTCCATCCATATTTCTAGAATTGGGAGAAAAGAATGAGAATAAACCTCTAGTTTGAGGCTTGAATAATATGGTGAAAGCATGGCTGTTCTTTCAAGTGTCACGGCAGGTCCCTCCCTGCTGTATGAGGAAGCCTCGTGCTTCTCTATCTATGCTGTCCACTCCAGGGCTTTGCTTGCACATGTAACTCTCTGCAGACGTGCCTTTGCAGTCCCTACAGAACTTCATGCCTCGAACATGTTCAAGAGTCCCTGGTTTGCAGGCTCAGCTTGTCCTAGACTGAAGCATCTCCGAGAGGAAAGATGGTCCCTTAGACTGTCTCTGCAAAGGGAGACTGCTCGGGGGACGTGGAAGGGAAGCAGCTGGGAAAGGCAGGGTGAGGAAAGTCATTGGGGGAAGGGGATGATCTGGGACAAAAAGTGATGCAGGTGTCGGGAAATGCCACAGTGGGAGCCACTGCTTCACATGCTAACTGAAAGCTAGGTTAAAGAAGAGAAAACATGTTTCCGCAAAGCAGAAGCGTCAACACTGGCCTTGTGGATTACTGTCATTCAAAAGCCATCACCGCGCAGGGGGACAGCACCATTGTCCTGGGACATTACAGTTTTAGTGTTATTTATATAGCTATTCTTTTATAAAATGCAAATCATTTAGCCATCTTGGCACAGTGCCCAGCCAGCACTAAGAACCCAATCTTTAAAATGACTAAAAATGATCGTTTTTAAGATTATCTTTTTTATGATTCTCTGAGTATGTGCCTGTATGTGTATGTATGTGTATGCGTGTAGTAGGCGTATGTGTCACTGCGATTGTGCCCAATGAAGGGACTATCGCCACCCAAAAGATCCTTTAACCATGACGAGATGAATGAAGAAGGAAATAGGCTGTCATTCCCTCAAAACTGCACTGGAGAAAACAAGTCCTGACCTTCTTCTCGATTCCGGCAAGCTATCTGTGGCCCAGCTCTTGGCTCACAGTGGGCATTTGCTAAAAAGATGTTTGGTGAATAAGTGACTGAGTCTACCTCCTTCACCCAGCTATCCTCTCTAAAATATGCAAGAGATTTGTCAAATCCATTCCGTACACACAGCTGCAAAGCGGAAGCCACGGCACCTTCCTCTCCCACAGACATCACGACAGCCACTTCCTGTGGATTTCGGTCAGGGCATCTGTCCACCCTGAGCAGCAGCCCAGTTTAGGAATAAGCCTCCTAAGCATGGCTGTACGTGTTGAAAGTAGCGGGGAATCAAATACCCACGTGTGGTTTCCGTTCCCCGCAGGCCTTCACTGGCTGTGTGGGCAGATACTGCGAACACTGCTATCTGGTACTCAGTCGAAGACATCAAGTTTTTCAACACTGTAGAAGACACACTTCCGTCCACCACCACCTGTTGAAAGAATCCCGTGAGGAAAAAAAGATGAACTATCTCATGTGCAGAATTGAGACCAAACAGAAAAAAATATTTCCAGTAAGAACAGCTCATTAAATATTTTATTATTTGTGTTGTGTCTTCATTTCCACTGTAGAGATCAATTCCCCTTGTCTTTGAACATAAATGAATGCACTTTTATGGAATGCGTCCAAAGTCATTTTTTATTTCATATATAATGCCAATTATATATGTCATTCCTGGGCTAATTATTGTCCTAGTCACATCCACATGCTAACAGTGGATATAATTTCCCCCATGGGACTTTGGAAAGTATTTAAAAGGGTTTGGTTAGTCACGACAAAAAAATGGAGCCACTGGAGGACTTTGGTTTAGTTTTCTCTTTGGACCAGAGGATTTGAAAATCCGTGATCGATTCTATAACACTTGAAAGTAGAAAGGAGCCCACCGACCCTGCCTTGGTACAGATGAACACTGTAAAACATTCTGAGGTCAACCAGAGGTCAGAAGAACCAAAGGAAGTGGAGGTTTCACCAAGTCTGAACTCCGTGACTTAAATACATCCAGGCATTAAGGGCAAAGAGCACAGTTGCTGGCAATAGGAGTTCTCCACTAGCTTAGCCATGATGGAAACCGCTGGCCACAGCTGCCAACGTGGTGGCTTTCCATTGTCCTGCCCTCTACAAATGCTCAGGAAATTCTGAATCCCAGAAGACTAGCTCTTCATATTACCACAAAATTTGGAACGTGCGGTCTTCATTATGGTAGAAATACCTGACCACCCCCAAATAGAAAAAGGTGGATTTAAATCTTAGTCAATTTAGAACTTGCTAATTTCGAGAAAAGTATACTAGATATAAGTGCAGAATTGATCTCTTCTGAGGATGACTGCATGATGGGATGAGAGGAGGTGTGGGTACCACAACTTGGGGAGATGGGAGAACAACACGGTCGTGTAGAGATCCATTTCAAATCACTTACAGCCTTTAAGCAGATAATGTCCTAAACACACATTTGCAGTTTGTGCCCACTATGAAGACTTCAGGGAGTGAGAAGTCAGGCAGGCTGTCACATTACCTCCTCCGGTTTCCCACCTCGGGTGGGATAATACACCACTCTGTACTTCTCCACTTTTCCTGGGGTGTGAGTCCAGTTAACCATAAAGCTCCTGGCGGTGACTTCAGAAGTCATCAGCTCTGTAGGTGGCCCAATGGTGGCAAGGGCCGAGGCTAAAGGAAAGAAATACACCAGATAAATGCGGCTTCCCAAGCCATTCCCAGTAGCCAAAGAAATGCCACCAGTCAGGAGCAGCTGCTCCTACCACGGTGCCCTTCAGAGTCTCCTCAGTGGGTAAGCGGGTTCCATGGCTGAGCCTTGCATTCATTCAATCAAGCATTTGATATTCATTAGAAACTGTCCACTGAGGCAGATTCTTAGAACACAGACTGAAATTAAGTATGGTTTTCAACTCTCAGAAACTTTGACGAGAGCCGTTAATAAACAATGAAAACACACATGGAAGTGAATGTGTACACATTCAAAGATGCTCCTCTGAGGGATTTAGAGGTGCCGTTTAATTCACAGCTCTTGCTACTACTGCCCATGTGCTGCAGATGAGAAAATCAAGGCACAAGGAAAGCATGGAAAAGACAAGCAGTAGCTCTCGGAGCTGAGACGGTTTCTGGCTTCTCACGGATATAAAGGCATAGCGTCTACACCGAAGATGACCAGTCAACAGGGGATCAGTATCTAAACAGAAAAGTCGAAAAGAAGCTGGAATATGCTGAACACCCACTCTGTGTCAGATATGTGTGTCTTAGAGATGTTAAAGAAAATGGTTTTATAAAGATTTGGGGCGTGTGTGTGTGTGTGTGTGTGTGTGTGTGTGTGTGTGTGTGTGTGTGAAAGAGAGAAAGAGAGAGAGAGAGAGAGAAAGGGAAAGCTAGATAAGCTGGGGATGTAGCTCAGCTGACAAGAACGCTGTCTATCGTGCACAAAACCATGGGTCTAATCTCCAGAACCACATAACCTGGGCATACTGGCACATACCAGTATCCACGCACTGGGAATGTGGAGGCAGAAGGGTCAGAAGTTCAAGGTCATCCTGAGATACATAACAAGTGCAAAAAGTACCTCAAGCTATCGGAGACATTGTCTCAGGAAACTGTTAGATGACTGAAGCAAGACTTAGAAAATCTCTAGTGTGACTCTATCCTATACAGAGAATAGGAAATAATGCATTTTATGATACACAGTCATCAGGAAGAAAAAACGGCCAAAGGCAAGAGAATTTTGTACATGTTACTGACCACTATCAGGAAGGAAATTGAAGCCATTATTATAGGCCCTACAGACATCAAAAGAATAATGGCAGAGTGGGAAGAACTCTACACAATCCTCCAACATTTGTGAACTGGACTGATTTCTTGAAAATCAAAGTGCTCTTTCTGCAGTACGGAATAAGGTGGCCATATCCCTATGCAATAGTTACAAGCATCTTGGTATGGGAAAGTATAGCAAATGCAGTAAGGCAAGAAAATGAAATAGAAGTCACAAATAAAAAAAAAAGAAAACAAATTATTTCTATTTGTAAATTATATCATTTTCTATATAAATATTTAAATCCAGAAGAAACCTTCTAAACTAGTTAGTAATTTTGAGTCATGTATATGGTATGTATGGTAAATATGTAAAATCAAATGTATTTCTATTTGCAAGAAATAAACATGTGGACTCTGAAATTAAAAACTTCAGTTGTGTTCATTCATACAAAGTTGAATAATTTGTACAGTTCTAACAAAGCCTTTATAGTAAATGAACAGATAGGACTCATAAACCCTGAAAACTATAAAATGCTAATGAAAGAAATGAAATCATATCTAACCATGTGGACAGGTGTACTATATTCATGGACTGGATACCCCCAGCAAAGCAAAAATGATTCTTTCACCAAGTGAATATTTGGTTACTGACAATTTTTATATGATTCATTTCCTATCAAAATCCAAGTAACATCTTTATGGGATGAAGAGAGCCTAATATTTTGTGGGGTAATAAAGAAATGGAAAGAGTTTTTAAAAACTTAAAAAGAATAAGCAAGGGCTGTGAAGATGGTGCACTGGGTAAAAGCTCTGGCCTCCCAAGTCACTTGCTAGGTTAGTGCCCCAATGATGTGGTGGTATGCGTCTGGAACCCCAGAATTCCTGCAGGAGAATGGAGGTGGAGACAGCAGCCAGCCTCAAATAGCACAGCAGCAGAGACAAGAGAGACATGGTCTCAATAAAGTGGAAGGAGAGGATCAACTCCCAAAGGCTATAGTCTGATGTCTACATAGAAGTCATGAATTTGCAATAATAGTGATGATGATCATCATCATAGAACTCAAGTTTACACAATTTAAAGACTTATATATAGCTAGAGCAAGTTAAAAGTTATTATTAGAAGAAAATTAGACAAGGTGACCTGAGGGAACAGGCCAAAGAGTCTGAAATAAAACTACAGAATTATACCTAAGAGATGGTGGCACACAATGTTCAACGAGAAAATGTCTCCTGTCTTTGTAATAGATGTGTCTTTAGAGGGCAAACAGAAGAAAAGGCTCAACATTACCATCCAGCACAGAAATGAAAACCAAAATCTATAACATGTTATGACGATAAACCTTTCAGAATGGCTTAAATGAAAACAAAGCCAAAAAACACATCAATACTGGGGCCAATGCAAAGGAACCGGTGCACTCACATGTTGCCACTCAGAACGAAAATTTTAGACTCGAGAAATAATCTGACAGTTTCTTAATGAAAACCAAGCTGAACTAAGCATGCACTCAAGATACTGTTTAGTCGTTGCATTCCTGGGCATTATTCCAGAGAAATTAAAACATATATTTACACCAAAATCAATAAACAAATATGCACAGCAGCTTTATCAGAGTATCCTCAAGCTGGAGAGAATCCAGAATCGGAAAATGCTTAAGCAAACAGTGGGCCATCCAAACCACAGAAGATAACCCAGAAGAGCTGTTGATACACATAGAATATGGATAAATCTCCAGGGAATTATTCTGCATGAAAAGCATCCAATCCCCAAAGGATGAATATTCAATAATTCCATTTGTATAATAGTCTTGAAATGAAAAAGAACAGAAATGGAGACCACTCTAGTGGCTGTCAGGATTAGCAAGAGGGTGATGAAAGATAGGAGACTGTGAACAGCGGCAGGAGCATTCCTGAGATGAAAATGTCTTTTATATCGCTTCTATCATTGCTCATCGCAAGCTGGTGTTAATGTTGGCTCTGCAAGGTGCTGCTGTTAGGGTAGAGCTGGAAGAGAAGATGCTCGCTCTGTGTGTACTGTGCCTTACAACTTATGTGATTGCATAATTATCCCAAAACTGAGCATTTTGTTTGAAAAATAGAATGTTTTAAATGTTAACACTTCAGAGAAAATTCCCTACTGGTCAAAGAAGACGTCCCTTACCCTCATGAGGCTGCCAATGTGTATGTCTCTGTATGACTGATGACTCAGGCACCGGAAAGAAAATGGAGTATTAAGGAAATCAACTTGAAAAAATATAGGGATTTTTATAGTCCATGTACCCACCATGACTGACGTGTGAGTATAGTGATAGACCTATGTGCGTGGTAAACATACCTGTGAGCGAGATGAACCTGTGGACATGCTTTCTCTCATTTATGGTTCACTGTCCACAGTAATAGCTCTGTGTGCACAACAATAGATGTGTGTGTGTGTGTGTGTGTGTGTGTGTGTGTGTAGTTAGAGACGTGTGAAGACAATGACAGACCTGGGCATATTGTGCTGCACACATGCACTAGACCTCCCTGTCCTCCTCACCTTTAATCTC
>JAQHUG010000034.1:1228911-1243371 GCA_028555095.1 Dicrostonyx torquatus | reverse complement strand
AAAGGTGTAAACAGGAATCTTTTGAGGTCTTTCTCTAAGAAGAAAAATGAATCAGCACTCAAAGAGAGGGTCTGTCTATAATAGGTCTGTCAGTAGTTCCCAACACTGAAGAACATTTCCAAAGTACACAGGTACTTTGTACAGGTAGCCCCGGCCACTGTAGAACTCTCTCTATAGACTAGGCTGGCATGGAACTTACAGTGATCTGCCTGCCTTTACCCCTCAAGTGTTGCAATTAAAGGATACATCACAATACCTGACCTGATCTGAGAACGTTTTTAAAGTATAGCTTGTTAGACACCTTGTCCCTAGCTATTTTGATTTAGTAGGTACGGTAGTTTGAATCAAATGTCGGCCTTATGCCCATAGGGAGTGGCGCTATTTAGGAGGTATGGCCTTGTAGGAGTGGGTGTGGCATGGCTGGAGGAAGGTGTCGCTAGAGGTGGACTTTGAGGTTTCAGAATTTCAGCTGAGGTCCAGTGGCTCACTCTCCCTTCCTGCTGCCTGAGGATTCAGAAGTACAACTCTCAGCAGCCTCTCCAGCTCCGTGTCTGTCTGCATACTGCCATGCTCCCACACCGGGCTTCCTGCCACGACGATAAGGGACTAAGCCTCTGAACTGTAAGCCGGCTACAGCTAAATGTTTTCCTCTATCAGAGTTGCTGTGGTCACTGCGTCTCTTCACAGCAACAGAAACCCTAAGTCAGGAGGATTAAAACAGAAGTGGGGAGTCCATTTCAGTACTGGGTCCGCTGTTATCTCTGACCTCCGCAGAACCTGAAAGTATTCTCTTCTGATGAACACTAGAGAAAGGTCATAAAAAGACTCAAGTATGTTCTTGATAAGCACATCTATATGAGACTAAAGATGGACAACGGAATAATTCACCTCGTAAACTGTAATTAAGTGGGCCATTCAAAACGAGAGACTTTAAGTGTCTTCAGAGCCCTGTTGAGGGATTTTCTACACTGTTTTGACTAATGTTTCAGTGTCTTGGGAATCAGGCTGTTGTTTCGTTTTTTTTTTTTTTTTCTGCCAAAGTTTATTGGTCTCTACTAAGCAGAAGACCTTCCTCTTGCCAGAGAAACTGTAAACATTTTCATTGAAGGCAAAGCTTATTGTGTAAATATTTTGTAATTATGCCGATCTGTTGTATATATCCTTTTTCATAAAATGATAGCTTTCAGAGCGCTTGGTTCAAGTCAGCAACACAACACGACTTTAATAGTTGCAGGGCCCTTAATTCCCTGAATATGTGGGACGTGGTTTCTTCTTGTACAACTTAGCAGGGAGACAGCTACAAACTGGCCCTGAAGAGCCACCCATGACTGACTAAATGGAAGCAAACGTGACCCTATCTTTAGCGCGTCACTATATGTAACAAATGTGACCCTAACTTTAACACATCACTAGGCCTTTTCAAAAGTTTTGCGCTCAGTGTTTGTCTCAAAGTTCCAAACACGGTGGTGTATGTGACAGAATCACTCTTATTTTCAGTGCAAGAAAGCCAGGCTCAGCTGGCAAGCCTGGCAGAGAGAGTGCTCTGGCCTCTGACTTTCAAAGCACTGCGTGTTGCATGTAGTGGTATGTACCCACATCCACAATGGAAGAGGAACCATTAGAGACACATAACAACAGGCTGCAGCTGGGTGTGTTGGCACCTGCTAGCCCAGCACTCAAACTGAGACAGGATCACAAGTTCAAGACCAGTGTCCGCTACTAGCCAGACCTGTCTTAAAAACAAACAGGATTGGTTAGATGGCTGAAAGGAGAAAGGCACTTCCTGCCAAGCCCAGTGAATCCCATTCTTGGGACTCACATGGTGGAAGCCGAGAACTGACCCTCACGAGTTATCCTCTGAACACACACACACACACACACACACACACACACACACACACACTTCCACAAACACACACACGTTAAATACATAAACAATAAATAAAATAAAAATTTAAAAAGGCAGCATACCTATGGCAAAGAGCTCTACGCCAGACTCACGGAGGTTTCTGGATGGCGGGATAATGTCATCTTGGGATTTTCCATCTGTGATTAAAATGCCGATCTTGGAAACTCCACTCCTTGATCCTGCTTCTGGCTTAAAGCTATTCTCAAAAATGAAGTTCAGAGCAAGGCCTGGGAGAAAAAAACACAAACCAAACATTTCTAATTAAAACCTTTGGTTTGGAAATTGTATCCCTACGATGAGTAGAGTTAAGAGGGTTTTTATTAGGTCTAGGCCTTCATTTACACAACAACCTGAGAGCAGCTGATGAAAGATCTAAATCCACTAGAATAAAGGTAATTTAAAAAAGGACCTGCTGTTGCATCAGGGTATACAATGTAGATGGTAACACATTCTAGATTCTTCCTTAGCCTTCTTTTCTTCAGAGAATAGAAAACACAGTAATAATAGCTGAATTTCTACAAAATAGTGCATTTCATTCATCTTAATAATAAATACACTCCTCTTGGATGAATCTTTAACAAGCAATTTTGTCTCTCACAATACTGTTTAAGAAACTTTTTCTTTTAAAATTAACATACAAAACAACAACCTTCTTTATTGCAAGAAACCTTTGAGACCATCAAATCACTCAACAAACATTTACTGTCATCTTGTTAAGCATCAAAGAATTATGTTAGATGATAAAAAAAAAACTCTCCCTTTCTCTCTCTCATTCATCTTATTAATTCATTTTCTTTATTTGGGGGCCAAGACTAAAGATTGACTCTAGAGGCCCATCCATGCTTCCCTGAACTAACCACAAATTCACATGCCCAACTGAGGCCTAAACTCATGGTCCTGGCTTTTGAGGGGGATTTTACCTAGAAAGGAGTAAGAAAACATGCAATATTGCATCTGTGTTTAATAATTTCTCACAAGTATTAACAATTACACTAGAGTATGCTTCCAATTGGCAAGGCGATTAATTATCAAGTTGCCAACAGTTTCCCTAGAAGTCCATAATAAGAAGCTCATGGCTAAAGTTGAGCATCCAAGCCATATGCTAGAGGAAGGCAATGGCCATTCTAAGTTTGAAATCTGTTGAAATAGTGCTGGAGATGTGGCTCAGTGGTAGAGGCCTTGTCTAACCTGTAGAAGGTCCTGTGTTCAATCCCCAGGATACAAACAAGAAAATAAAAGCTTGAATCTAGAATTAGGTGCTTGACATTAATTTGGAAAAAATTCTCATCATTATCATTTTTATTTCAAATATTCTGTCTCCATCCTTCTCCCTTCTCTTCTGGAATTCCTATTATCATGTATGTCTACACAGCAATTCTATAGTACTTGAATTTCTAGTTTGGTCGTTTTTTCCTCCTTTTTTCTGTTACAGAACTCATCAAGCTTAGAGATTCTTCATGAGTCATGGCCAGTCTACTAAGCCCATCAAATATGTTCTTCATTTGTTTTATAGTGAGTGTTTATTTGGTTTTTGTTCCCCTCCTACAGCTAGTATTTCTTTTGGATCTTTTTAATTGAATTTCCATCTTCCCCCTTGTATTGCCGCTTTGTTATTGCATATTGTCTACTTTATCCATTAAACTCATTAGTGCAGTAAAAATAAAATAATACAAAATAAACTACATCTACATAAACCGTGTATGTTCATGCCACAGATGTTTTTAATGTAAATATTGTTATAATAACCACTTATACTAGTGGGTCAAAAGTCTTCAAATATTTTCATGACAACTAGTAATTGAAGTTTCAAATAGGGTGAAGACTACAAATCATTAATTAAAAAGAAGGTAACATTGAGTGTGATGACGCACACTCAGAATCCCAGCACTCAGGAGGCAGAGGCAGGGGACTGCTGAGTTCCAACCCTGCCTGTTCTCCACAGCTAAAACTGTCTCAGAAAAGGGAAAGAAGAGGCTACAGAGGTGACAAACACTCTGCAGCGGCTGACAGCCATTGGCTTCCATAATGGCTTCATTTCCTTCTGAGTTATGTGTAGTAATGAGCCGAGTGGGCTGTGTTCCCCCGCCCAGCTCCCGGCCGCGGGCCTGCTTTTGGCTTCATTTCCTTCTGAGTTATGTGTAGTAATGAGCCAAATGGGCTGTGTTCCCCTGCCCAGCTCCCGGCCGCGGGCCTGCTTTTGGTTTCAGCTAACTTATACCTGAAATAATTACACAGAAACTGTATTCATTGAAATACTGCCTGGCCCATTAGCTCTAGCTTCTTATTGGCTAACTCTCACATATTGATTCAGCCCATTTCTAATAATCTGTGTGTCACCATGAGTCGTGGCTTACCAGGAAAGATTCAGCATGTCTGACCTGGCAGGCTTCATGGCGGGCGGCTCTCTGACTACCTTTGCTCTCCCAAAATCCCATTCTGTCCTCCCCGCCTATCTAAGATTTTGCCCTATCAAAAGGCCAAGACAGTTTTCTTTGTTCACCAATGAAAGCAACACAAAAATAGAAGAACCTCCTACACCAACTGTGGGCCATATAACTCCTGTATATCTGGGGTCAGGAGGTTGGCAAAAAAAAAAAAAAATCTATCAACAGTTAAAGGTTACTAAATAGAGTGGACCACAAATTAATTCAAAATCAAATGTGCAATGAGGAGGGAATGATGGCACACACCTTAAATCCCAGCCCTGGGGAGGCAGAGGCAGGATGATCTCTGTGAGTTTGAGGCCAGCCTGGTCTACACAAAGAGTCCCCGGCCAGCCAGGGCCACACGGTGAGATACTGTCTCAAGTAAATATGAATAGATCGATAGATAGATAGATAGATAGATAGATAGATAGATAGATAGATAGATAGATAGATAAGTAATATGTAAGGAATCCGAGGTGGTGCTGGCACTCGCCCATACTGCATCACGCAGTGCATCACTGCAGCCTTACTTCTGGATGCAAAATATACACACTGCGCTGCATGTACCACCATGCACCATGCCACACAATGCTAACGAATGCTGCCAACACCTGCGTTCAGATTCAGGCCGATCGTGTGCTATGAACGGCACTATTTTACCAAACATAGCAAGCTTTCTACTTGTATAGAAAATGTAGCTGTGTAACTGTGGGAAACAAAGATTTTTTTTTCCATGCTTTTCTATCATCATCCTCAGAATCTAAGTATAAAACCAGTATTCCTTTAGATTGAATTGGATTAAGTCTTAATGCTGCTTGATTAAAAAAGAAAGGTCGTCTAAGAGCTTTTGATGTTACATGGTAGAAAGAAAAAAAAAAAACCACTATGCCACCTTCTAAAAAGAAGCAAAACAAGGTAATGCGATAATTGCTCTTCAGCAAACTATTTCGCTAAGAATGCGCATTGAAGGAAGCAGACCTGTTAGAGTGTTTCCTCCTTTGTAGGGAAGGCTTCGGACAGCATCAATCACTTCATCTTTTGTGTTAAAGGCGTTCAGGTGCCACTCTATTCTGGGGTCCCCACTGTATTGTGCCAAGCCTGGAAAGAAGGAGGAGAGAACCGAAAGTTACCTGCTGTGCGGGATCACATGACCACTTGAGAAAGCCCGGTGACCGATGGTGTAATCTGTCTAGCATTCTTCTCTTTGCCTGGTGCTGTGCTTCCAAAGAGAAGCCCTGACGTCGGGGAAAGGAGTCTAGTTGGATTTGTCTAGGAGTGGAGGGAGTTTACATATTTTCTAGTTCTTTGGACGTTATCGAATAACAAGGTATTTGGCATTCAAAAGCAAAAAGGCCGGTTGTGTGTAGACAAGAGATCTAGATTTATTTGCTGTCATTTTATTCTCAAAGGAATGATGTTCTTAATGATTACTTAAAAGTTAGGACTTCTTATAGAAAATATATTATTTTATTGCTTAAAATATGACACAAAGATTTACAGGAGGTTTTTTTCTCTTTTAATTATAACTAGAATTAATTTGACAAAGATTATAATGCCAAAATATTATTTCCAGCTTTTCAATTCAACATTTCCCTGGACTTGGCTGCTCCTTTTAAACACAGATGGCTGCTGATGAATTCTTGTGCAAGTGATATTTTAAAGCTTCATTAATATCAATAGTAAAAGGGAGGCTAAAAAGAGAATTAGTGTATTCAACAGTCAAGTGAATGGCGGCATGAATGGGAAAATTTAGTAGGGGTAAGACAAAATTGCTAGAGAAAACTATTTATTGATGTGAACATGTGCTTTCAGGAACAACCATGTAGTTGATCCTTTGATAACTTTGAAAGCAGCTCTCTAAAGGGTTTCTGAGTTTCGGAAGAATCTTCCCAGACATTTTGCAGTAGCAACTAGCTTCTATGGTCCGTAAGGTATACCAATCCGTGTCTTCTCTGAGCCCACGTTGAACGCTGTGACCAGGTTTTCCAAGAAATTCCGCACCAGCCTGAAGTTGAATCTCCCAATACTCCACGACCCATCAACCAGGATGACAATGTCAGCGATGGCTGGAGTCTCGCAGAAGAATTTTATCTCTGCAAAAGTGCAAACCACAAGAGCACACGCGTTACTGTCAGAACCTTTCAAAGCGGGAGTCAGTTTCAGAGCCTAGTGCTAAGAATACAATAAAGTTCCCATCAGAGCTGCCATCTTTTTTATAACTCTTGCCTTAAATGCATTCTTCCAAGGGGAAAAAAAATGTAGTAATGGTTGGCGGCAGACCCAAGGGTTCTGGAAATAGTTAGCAAAGGGCTGTCAGGTTCAGGCCAACCTGGCAACTCCTCTGCTGTGTGCTTTAGAAAGAGGTGTCTGTACAGAATCTTCCAGCCTTGGGCTTTGGCCTGCAGATTCTTTCCAGGAAAGGTCTCCACAGTGTCAGTTAGGGCCATCCTCCCAGGATGGGCGGGTGGCCAGGAAGTGCAAAGACTACTTACTCTCCTGCTTGATGCCAGATGAGCCAAGGCTAGGTATATAAACATGACGCAGAGATCTTTGATTAAATATGACGTTTATTTGGAAAAAGAAATTGAGGAAGGGTTCAAGGACTTCCCCAAGTCTATTTTGTGTTTTGTTCTTACTGTTGTTGATTTTCATATTGCTTCCATGTGACAAAAAGATTCCACTCCTAAAGATGAGCTAGGTAACTGGCGCTCTCAGCAGTTTAGTTAGTACTTCACATAGTGATCCATAAGGGCACCAGTGCCTGACCATCAGGGATGGTGCCCACCCACTGCAGAAATGCTGAGAAAGAGGAGAAACCTGTCTTCACAATCAGTGAGGAAGCACGGGTCTGTGGGTGATCACGTGGAAGCCCCTCTGCCCACACAGAGCCAAGATGGTGGGGTAGTCTTAGAGTGGTTTATAAATCCTTGAAAAAAAATACTACGGCATTTTTAGTGTCTTAACTGGTATTGCTTCATACTACAGTTTATCCTTCCCATTACTGCTCATCCTTGCTGGATCTTCATACTAAAATAGAAGCAATTGTGTGTGTGAGTGTGTGTGTGTGTGTGTGTGTGTGCATGAGCACGCCCACGCACACACATGCACATATGGACATCCTTATTCATTTTAATTTTTGCCAGACCAGAAAAATCCCTACTTGGTTTATGTTTTAACATTAAAATGACAACATAACAATATTTTAAATATAATTTGCATATTGAAAACCAAAAATACAAAAAATCACAATCAGAAAGAATGAGCCATGGGCAAGATGTGCTCACTGGCACAAAACTGGCAAGGCTATGGTGTGCGGGAGGGGGAGAATGCTATCTTGATTGAATTTCAGGCCTGGTGCACAGGAGGGAATTCATATGTAGTACTGTAAGCATGGCCAAAACCCATGGTTAGGAAAGCCATCAGCCCTGGGGGAGAACCTGTTGATGTTGTCTTGCTGCGTGGTCATGGTGTCAAACTGCCTTCTAAATATTCATGTTTCCAGCCATAGATTTGTGCTCTCTCGTCCTTGGTTGGGGAATGGCTAATGCAGAAACTCTTAATGGTTCTAAGTGCAGAGAATAACCGAGGATGGGTGCTCGGCCGCAGATGGAGCATCTCTATCAATTGCCCTCTCCAAGGCTCACAGAATATCATGGACGAGAGGGCAGAGAGAATGTAAGAGTCAAAAGATGGGGCTGTGTGCTGTGAGATGCTGTCTTCTGGAAATGGCATGGCAGTGATACCCCTAAACTAATAGCAGTTATGATAAAGCCAGTTCAAATTCCAGCATTAAGTGGGGAGGGGCTCCCAATAGCCACCCCTAGCTGAGGAATTGCTGACAGCTGGTTGATGGTTGTTCAGGAAGGTAGGGTCACTTTGGATGGGTGAGCACTGGTAGGTTGCCCATGCCCCAGTGGTTGGCACTACTCTCACGTGCAGAGGGGCAGCACTAATTGGATTCAGTGGATTATGACGAAAGAAATGAATTTGGGATAGAGAGACTTATTGAGGAAGGTGGTGGCTGAAGAGGGAGGGAGGGGGATATGACCAAGATGCATCATACATGGGTACAAGATTTTCAAAAACGGAGGAAACAAAATGCTTTTATCATCAAGACAGCTGAACTACTGTGGCTGACAAAAGAGACAGGCAGTTAAATAAATTTGTCTTTGCATCTACCACACCACATTTGCTTAAAGGAGCTGGATTTTTTTTCCAGACATAAATATGCATGAAAGACCCAGATTCTTTTACCAGATGGGGAAAATGTGCTTGCCAAGGGGAGACTCCAGTCTTCATTGTGGAAGCTCAATAGGACATCTCAATCCAGGGCTATCTTTTACATTTTTGGCCCTAAATTCCCCTCATTTAATAGAAGGAAGATACCAACTCTGCACTTAAGACTCATCCCCTACTGAAACTTTAAAAAAATCTAAACTAGATACTACCATAATCCATGGGACAGAAATTCCTCAAGTTTTGGTCACAATCTGGGGAAATCGTTGTCTTATTATGCTTTGAGGACTCATTTTTATTAGTTGTTGAATGAAGAACCCCTAACTCCCAAATGGTGTGGTTTTGTTTCTTTCAAAACTTCTAAAAATATTGTCAAATAATTGAGGAAATGTACAAAAGATTTTTCTAGAATTTTTCCTCTTGCTTACACTTTCTTAGGTTTCGTGACTGCTTGTTTTGCAGTGCTAGAGGGTGGCCCAGGGGCCACACCCATCTGAGGCAAGCACTCTCTCACTGAGCTCAGAAAAGATCATAGGCTGAAAATCCCTTCTTATCTCAAAGAGTGGGGAAGCTTAACTTTTCTATTTTCAGAATGATTTCCAATAAAAAGGAAATCATCTCGATTAAGCTCACTCATAAATAAATCATATCTAGGCCCAAGGTATAATATAAAATTGATTGACTGTAAGTCAAAATATTGATAACTTTAATGGTACTAAATCTTGAAATGTTCTTCACATAAACAAAAACACTTTAAAGAGAAATTCAAAAGCCACGCGTGGTGGTTGACACCTAAAACCACATCATTAGGAAGTCTGAGGCAAGAGAATCACCAGGATTTGGGGCTATATGGGAAGACTGTCTCAAACAAACAGAAGAAGAAAAATAATAGATTACAACCAAGAAGAGACATTATACATTAGGGGAAAGGGGAAAGAATCATGAGCAGACACTTTAGGGGACAAGAAATAATGGCCAGTGAGGGAACAAAAAAAATATTTAATTATTTTAGTGCTCCAAACAAGATCATAGTGAAATATAATGTGTGTTCATTTAACTGGCAAAAATTAATAGATGTATTGCCACTTACAATTGTCCTAAAGATGAAAATATACTGATGTATGTATTTGCCAAAACATGCATTGAAACACTGGTGGGGTTAGAAAACAGCAAAGGAAAGCTGCCACCTACATACGTGTAGAGACTCACTGTGTTCATAAATTGTAAGATTCAACATAATAATGATTTAAGTCTTCTGAATTGATCTGCAGATTTAATTTTATTCCCAATGAAATCCCATTAATGCACACCCTTGTTTGCTTTTTGTGACTGTGATATATATAAAAAAAAAAAAAAAACACTAGCCAGATGGGGGGAAAGGGTTTATTTCAGAATACTGGTTCCAACCCATTACTGAAAGAAGGCAAGGCATGACTTCAGGACAGGAACCTAAAGCAGAGACCATGGGAAAACACTGTTTACTAACTCTCTGCTTTGGCTTGCTCAACTAACTCTCTTCTATAGCCCACGTTCATCTACCCAGGGATGGCACTGCCAATGGTGAACTTGGCCCTGCCACATCAATCAGCAATCAAGAAAACAAACAAACCAAAAGCAAAAACGGCCCACAAAGAAGCCTGTACACCAGTCCAATCAAAGCAGTTTCTCTTTTGAGATTCCCTCTTCTAAGGTATGTTAAGCTGTGTCAAGTTTACAAAAACTAGGTATGACAGGACAAATAATAAGTACTATTAATTAGCCATGACTATAATAAATATAAAATAAGAAGTCCAACATAAACAGTGTGAACCCTCGGGGCTTCTTATGTAATTCTAGTGAAGATATAAATTGCTACAAACTCTTTGTCACACATCTCTTCCAGTTCTGTCTACAGCACAATAACTGCTAATTTTGATGCTCTGTCATCCCACTGGCAAGTCTGTCACCTTTGCACAATTCTTACACATTGGAGACAGGAGGCAAGACTCAAACAGTAATATGGTTCATAACAGCACACTTATAGGACTTGCACAGACACCCGATAGAAAGAGGAAGAGTACCCGACACACAATGAACGTTAGACAACAAAACTAAGTGAGCTTTTGCATTCATGGGAATGGAGAGGTCTGGGCAAACCTCCGCAGATACAGTTAGCTAGTGATAGCGTTATTTCATACAAGCAAGCTAAGTCACAGAAGAGTCTATTTAGCAAGATATCATAAAAATAAAAAAAAACATGAACGAGAGAGGGTATAGCAATAGAAACAGGGAAACAAATTCCTGAGAGAAGGGAAAACTACAATTAGGATGGTGGCAGTGATGTATATCATGGTTGAAGCTATATGTCTAAGACTTTGGGAGACATACATTTAAAAATAATTAATTAAACAACTACTTGGGAAAAAAATCCTATCTAGCATGCAGAACATATCACCAGGAAAAATAATTTCAGGATCTATGTCATACAAGAGTGTGGTACAAGCATCCAAGCCTTAACTCAGCTCATTTTGAAACTCATAGCCATGTTCTGTTATCTAGAAACTCATACCTGTGTGTGTGTGTGTATGCATGCAAGTGGTTAATAAGTAGAAAAAGAAGTAAAATAATCTTGGGTAAAGTGATCACAAAATAACTAAGCAAGAAGATGTTTAGAAGAGCCTGGTAATTTCATAATCCTTTCATAATGATAACAATGTTCCTTCCGTTCGGACTGCATTTAAATCAAAGGTCTGTAGTTCGAGCAGAAATGATCGTGTGCTTATGAAGACAAGTATTCATCAACACAAGTTTATCCAAAAAGAAGCAAGAACTATGCTGGAAGACATGTCGCCAGGTAAACCCCTGTTCATCCTTCAAACCCCAATTAGCAGCCAGACCAACTCGGCAAAGCTTCCCCGACAGCCTTAGCTGAGACTCCCCTCTCCTCCTCCTTTAGGTCCTCTGCATTTGCCTTGTCTTCATGAATGCCAGACAAACACATGTGAGACCACTCTGGAAACTGCCCATTAGTGGGTACGGAGCAAGGATATTGCAGCTCTAGTTGGCATTCATTTTAGCCAGATTAAAGTTAGTTCTCCTTTTCTCCAACCTTTGGTGGAGGTGTACCTTTTAAGGCATCCGTATTAGCTACTTTCTCATTGCTTGGACAAAATCCCTCACATAAACGACTTTGGGAAGGGAATATGGTTTTAATAGTCTCAGTTGACTTTGTGGGAAAAGCATGGCAGGGCAGAGCAATTCACATCATGGAGGCCAGGATAGGAGTTTAGGAAAGAGGCAACGTGATAGGGCCCAGAACAAGACTACCCCAGTGACCTACATCCTTTAAGGCAGCCCTGTCTCTACTTTCTACGGTTGGTCTCCTCCTCCTCCTCCTCCTCCTCCTCCTCCTCCTCCTCCCAACCATGCCGTCATATTGTGAACCCATCAAGGAAGTTATCTATTGATTAGGTCAGAGTCCTCTCCTTATTTGATCACCTCTGAAATCACCGTAGTGAACATTCCCAACAGTGTGCTGCAGTAAGCTCGTCGGTGCTTCTTAGTCCAATCAATACAAAATTCAGTCAGTCGCCTGGGCATCCTTGATGGGCGATCTAGCACACAACGCTCCCCAATATCCTCTTCCTAATCTGCTCTTTCGGGGATGTCTTACTTCTTAGAAAAACTATGCAGAAATGGGTAGTTTTATGACATTAATTCTGACTGAGCTATACTATGTGCACCTACACATTTACCAAACATTGGTCTAGATGTGTTTATGGAAGCCTTTCTTGGTGAGACAGGAAAGAAGATTGCTCTGTCTACTGAGTTTGAGCCTCACTTAATCAACTGAACATCAGTACCCGAATAGAGCCAAAGGCAATGGAAGAGGGAATTCCTGACAACTGACTAGGCACCCTGGGACAGCTGTGTTTCTTGCCTGGAGCTTGCTGGGTGTTGGTCTGAAATCGATGCCACAAGCTCCAGCCTTCCAAGATGACCTAAATCTGCACCATTCTTGTCTCCTGAGTCCCCAGCTTGCTGACTGCCTCCATGATTCTGTAATCCCATTCCTTATAAATCTCCTTCCTTACAAATGTCTTTTCAATTAAAAAAAACAATATCAATCCTATATGATAAGTGTTCTTTCCCTTCATAGAAAAGAGATTAAGTAGCTAGAGAGGGTAGAAACTCTGCCCTCTCCCCCATACACTAAGAAAAAGGAAAGTCTAAATTCAAAGATGGGCCTGACCACAAAGACTGAACTCCTTAGCCAAATGCTATCACAAAAGAAATAAACAGAAAGAGACAGACAGAAAGAGAGAGAGATGGAGCGAGGGAAAGAGGCGAAGCCGACAAGCTGTGGAGTTACGCAGAGCGTGAAGTCAAATCTATCAGCATTTGTCCTGGAGTCGACCTGCAGTGCGTACAGCACATCTTGGCAGAATGTGCAGCCCCATCGCTGCACCGCAGCCAGGAGAACACTGCAGCTGCCACTCAGAGCTCGGATCCTAACAGTCACTGACAGTCCTATAAACAGCACAGTCATCACGTCTCCCCGCTCCGAGGGCCTGCGAGAAGGCAGCTGCTTCCATAGTTAAAGGGCTGTCAACTTGGAAGGGGGATCAGGAGCTTCTGTATGCCCGCAGGAGTCCATGGCTGACAGGTTTCAACTCAATCATAGACAGGATGTCTGCTCTGGGGAGCCGTGGCATCGCTATTTAACAGAAGCAGACGAGCTAGGAGTGGAGATGCACACCTGCAGCCACAGAACCTGAGAGACTGAGGCAGGAGTCTTCCCGTCAGCTGAAATCCTACGATTACTGCTCTCTCCCCGGCCCACAAAGCGTAGCTAAACCATTCGTTTTGCTTTTCGAAGCTTTATCAATCCTACTGCTCTTGACTTGTCCATGTGTAGTCCTCCCTTCATGCCAATACAGTTCTTATTCTTGCCCCCAACAACTCCCACTTTTACCCACTCACTTTTTACACACACATACACACACTCCTTATCCGTCTTCTCAAGAGTGAACCTGCCATGATCAAGATATCTAAAATAGATGGGAATTCCTTTGAAAACACATGGTGCTGCCTAATAACATTTGTATGAAGCCAGTTTTAAAATTTTGTTTAAATAGATCCCTGGTTACTTCCAAGTTTTCTCAACAGCGGCTCAAAGAAGGCTAACCTGTTTTATCAGTTCTGCTTTCAGGTAAATGTTTTGCAAACTCTAATGCCGGTGTGGAACAGCCCTATTTGCTGTGAGCTCTTCCTGAAGTATGCAATTGTACAGATGTGTTTTGCTGAATGTCTGGCTGTGTGTTTATTTTAGTTGTCCTAGGTAAATGTCTATGAACTCAACAGCTCAGCCATCTCGGTGACTAATGACAAGTAGTCCCCAGCAACTTTAAGTCCAAAACACCTGCTCCTTTTGATACCAACAGTTAGCTCTGTGGGGACAGAGACAAGGACTTCTAGAATATTCTTAGACAAGAACTTAAGAACTGACCAGAAGGGCGCCACCATTCTGGAAAGAGACGGACTCTGCCAAAGTCACTAACAGTACACATTGATAACAAAGTAGCTGATTTATTTAAATATTACACCTTGTTTTTCAAATGTGGAAATTTACTTTGGATACAGCTAAGAATTCTTACTACTGTAGAAATCACAGGCTGAAAATGACAACTTTTACTGGAGGCCAAGAAGGAAAAAAATAGGTGTCCACAATTTGTTAAAGTATCAAGGGCCACAGAGGAGAAATAGAAAATCGGAGATCTAACACTAGAAGTCCAATCCCCATGTCGTCCCCTAACCTTTAAAACTATCTTCCCACCAAGACTGAATGAGCAAATGACCTAACTGGACTCTATGAATGTGACTGCCAGTGGGGACTGACTGAGAAGCCAA
>JAQHUG010000034.1:1182056-1227713 GCA_028555095.1 Dicrostonyx torquatus | reverse complement strand
CGTTTAGGCAAGTAGTCTACCCACTAAGCTACATCTGCATCTCCTTTTCAGTTCATCCAGAGTCAGTCTTTGTGAGTCAATCCTGATGGGGCCAGTCAGATTCTTGCATCTCCCTGATCATATAAGGCCATTACAACTGCCCTCGAGGTAGCTTCTGAAATAGCCAGGGCTAGAGATGCGGTTCAGTAAGAGAATGCTTGTCTAGTGCGCATGAGTCCCTGGGTCTGACCCTCAGTAATAAAATTAATTAGTTAATTAATGACACATTATCCAGGCCTTTTCCCATATCACACTGGAAGGCCTTGCTACCATATAACTCTTTTGAAGAGCACCCCCAGGCCTGGAGAAGCTTGCTTGTGAATTAAGCCATCCCAGAAAAAAAAAAAAGTCAGTAAGCAAGAGAGAGCAACTAATACTGGACTGAGACCCTAGGTGTGACAGTGACTGAGACACAGGCATGCACTGCACAGTGACACTTCAGTCTATTGCTGGCCATATATGCAACAATGGTCCCATATCTACAATGGTGCCGAAACACTCTGGCCCCCTGGTGAGAGCACAGCCATCGGAATGTGAGTGTGATGCATTGACCATCTGTTTATGACGATGCTGGCAGATGCAAACCGACTGTGTGGCCAGTCTTACAAAATACAGCACACACATTAAATGCTGATCCTACTATTTGAAAATGACTAGGTCAGTGGTTTGTGTTTGCTATGAAGTTCATCAGTAATTGACAGTGTAATCCTCCTGTTCACATACGTTGACCAAAAAACAGTTTGCAGTGTCCTGCTAGCCCTGCCTTCTGTGCCCCTTGCCAACTGCACCCATCAATTACATGAGGAACCAGGGTGAGTAACAGACTTACGCCTCCAACATTTGTATGAGTAGAAGTGGGGAAACAGCCCAAGGGGTCAAGCATTGCCATCCAAGCAAGAGAACCTGAGTTTGAATCCCTAAAGCCCAGGTAAAGCCAGCATGGCAGACAACACACATCTGTTATCCCAGTTCTCGTATACCCATATAAGAGACAGAGCCAGAATAATCCACAGCTGCTCACTGGTCACCTAACCTGGCATGCACAGACATGTATAAGAAATCCTGTCCCGAACAAGATGAAAACTGGTACACGAGCTATCTTCTAACCTTCACATGTGAGCTGTGGAGATTATGTTCACACATATATGTGCACACACACACATCACACACATACCATACAAATATATACACATCCAAAGATATTTAAAACCTGGGTGAGTATACTTTAGGATGTCCAAAAGCAATGAAATTGCCCACTGGTGAATTTCTGAGGCTGTTTGCTGTTTCTGGGCGTGAAGGTCTAGTCCATATCTAAACCTCAATACCGTACTTCTGACAGTGCCAAACTTTCCCTTTCACTTATAGGAATGGAGTCAGGATTTAGCTAGAATTTGCCTAAAAACACACCTATTTTCCTGTGTTTAAACTGATCTTCTGACCCCTGTCTAACTGAAGTTTAAATCCCAAATAGACCCACTATTTCCAAGATGAATCCACAGTCTTGAATTTGGCAAGTGTAAGTCCTAGAAAACTAGTGGGGAAGGTGATAATTTTTTAAATCAGCCTCTTAGTTATGAGCTAAGAACCGTGAAGGTGTCAAAGTGATATTAAGAAGTGAAAATATGGCAGGATGTTAGTGGCACATGCCTTAAATCCCAGCACTCGGAAAACTTCCAGGCCAGCCTGGTCTACAAAGCAAGTTCCAAGACAGCTAGGACCACACGGAAACCCTGCCTTGTGGGGAAAAGAAAAAGGAATGAAGAAGGAGCAGGAAGACAAAGAAGAAGAGAAAATATGCCCTGAGCACCATCATAAGACCTAGCTACATCCAAACATAATTAATATGCATAATTCGGAGCTGACTCCTCATGGAGGGGGCAACCATTTGATACCTGTGCTGAGCTGTACTGAACTACACAGGCTCCATGAGGGTAGACATCTACCAACCACTTTCATCAGTTCATCCCGGTAGATAACTCAGGGCTTCCCCCACTAGGGGATGAATATCAAATCTCATCTCTGTGGTCACTGTCAAATCAATATAAAAGATAGGGCTCTTAGTCAAGTAAGAAACACTTATAAACCCAGCACTGGAGGGTCAGAGGTAGGAAGGTCAGGAGTTCAGGAACAGTCTCAGCAAGTTTGAAACTAGCCTCCAGTGTATAAGACTTTGTCAAAGATAGATGGATAGAATGGATAGATAGATAGATAGATAGATGCATAGGTAGATAGATAGATAGATGCATAGATAGATAGATGATAGATAGATAGATAGATAGATAGATAGATAGATAGACCGACCTATAAGTATACTTCCTAGTATTTGGAAGGTCTTGTTTATTTTATTATTGTATTTGGTTGGTTGTTTTAAACCAGATACTCAACATGTAGTCAGCGTTGCCCTGGAACTCACTATATAGAGCAAGTGGCCTCAAACTCATCCTTCCTGTGTGGGGGGATTACAGGCTTGCACTACTACGCTCAGTTTCAAGCCTTCTAATATTAATAATAAATGCTTCAATAGTACTCGCTGTGTTCTAAGTCTTTAGCTTACTTACACTAATCCACTCGGTCTTCACAACTAACACAGAAGTTGTCATATTTCCAGTTTTAAGAAAAAGACAATTGTGGACATAGAAGAAGTGGAATCTTTTGCAGATTCATAAGTGAGATTACATCCTAAGAGGTTCTGATTGGGAATCGCAGAACAGATCCAATGTCCTCAGGAAATAAACCAATTTAGTGAGGGATTCAGTCCCAACACATCTGAAAGTTTTAAACACTCTAAGGCAAGAGTCAACGGCCATATTCTGAAGAGGTCAAGATAAGAAATTCTTGAGTCTTTGCCGGCCATGTGGTCTCCTCTTGGAACACTTCAATGCTGACATTATGGGAGAGCAGCCATAGACAATAGTCAGGAATGAGCAAAGCTGTGTCCCGATAAAACATTATTTAAAATCTAGTAGGCGACTGGGCTGGCCCACAAAGTATTGTTATTGCGGAAAGAAGAACAAACCCATCTCACGCATTTCAGACTTTTCCCTTAGAAAATCAGAGCTCTATTGTACGGAGGAAAAATTTTAAAACTTAGAGAAGAAAAGAAAATGAGGATTCTAGCCTCCAGTCTCCAGTTCTCTCGTTAGAGCAGAGAACATAATGAGAAAAAGAAGGGCTTTTTCTAAGCCTTACTGTCTAAGGCAGTAGTGTGTGAAAGCACCTGATCTCACGTGATTCCAGAAGCTGAGCGGATCCCGTCCTTTAGTACATGGGTAGGAAAAGAGAGGCTAGATGGGCTTAATTGGGGGGGAAAATGAGCAGAAAAGAAAGAAACCTTAAGTTTCTTTTCCTATCTAGCCCATAATCTTTCCCAATCTGGTTCTGGAGCAAAATGCCAAAAATAACTAGAGAAAGCTGTTTGGACAGCCATGGGGAAAGAACCATTCGTGTCAATGTGCCAGGGCTGTGCTCAAAGGCAAATACCACTGCTGTTTGCAAGCTGGCTCTTGAGCATTAAGGAGATGTGTGCAGTGTATTAAAATTAAGTAACTACTTCACAGCACAGAAGTTTCAGCTAAATATCCGAGCTCCCTGCATTTAAGCTAAAATTTTGGAATATGCGAGAGAGAAGTGCTTCTGAGGTACTCCCGGTAGAAACGCTCACGCGGGAAGAGTGTAGATTGGTAGGAAAACAAGGATGGCATAGTTCGATGTGAATCATGGGACTGTCTCATCCTGAGAGGGGCGTACGCTAAGTCTCGAGAAGGATGATGATGGTTAGTGGCCCCCGCTCCCATTTCTCCCTCTAGGAACCCTAAAGCCGGCCTGCATTGTAATAACCTACTTTCTTTCCTTCTTCCTGAGCCCCACTTTTATTTTTCTCACCCCAATAGCCCACGCTGACCTGGCACTCATTATGTAACCGAGGTGGTCTCAGACTTTCTGTTCCTTCTGCCTCCACCTCCCTGAAGCACTGGAACCACGAGGGTTTCTGGCATCCATTCCACACCGAGCCGGAGATCATAAGAGAATTTTCTCCTACAGTCTGCGCCTTCTTAGAGTTCTCACAGGCCTGCACACACTCACTTGAGAATAATCCCACTTGTTCTTCCTTCAAGTCTCTCAGGAGTCCTGGTCCCCACATGGGTCCTGATCGCTACCATACACCTGCCTGACCATGGATTCAAGAAAGTCACTCATGCATGCGTCTCCAAGAGAGTGCATGCACTGTGGCC
The DNA here is from genome assembly GCA_028555095.1 of Dicrostonyx torquatus. Lineage (NCBI taxonomy): Eukaryota > Metazoa > Chordata > Mammalia > Rodentia > Cricetidae > Dicrostonyx > Dicrostonyx torquatus. The sequence continues at coordinate 1,223,442 of JAQHUG010000034.1, read as the reverse complement.
TGTACAATCCTCAAATGCTTCGCATATCTCTCAGAACACGCGCCCATATCACCCTCAGCCTTTCATTATTGTCTTCTTTGTCTCTCATTCATGTCTCTCAGTCCTGGGTTTTGAAAGGACAAGAGGAAGGTGTTTTAAGGCAGAGAATAGAAAAAGTAGGACGATTTAGTAATATGCAGCTAAAGTTAATAAATTCTGAAGCCAAATGAATGCACAGATTTTTACCTCAAATATTCTCTAAGCATAAGCAGGCAACGAATGCTAATACAAATCTTACCTGAGACCTTAAAAAACACCACGTTAAAATATTAATGGATGTACTTGAACAAAAAGAAACAGAAACTGACAGATTGGGAGTACAGATGTCACTTAGTAGTAAAATATATGCCAGGCATGGTCAAGGTCCTGGGTGGGTTCAATTCCCACTGTCCCCACCCCACCACGGAAAAAAAAAATGAGCTGGGCGGTGGTGGCTCATGCCTTTAATCCCAGATTAGAGAGGAAGAGGCACGCAGATCTCTGTGAGTTTGAGGACAGCCTGGTCTACAAGAGCTTGTTGTCGGATAGGCTCCAAAGCTACAAGAAAACCCTGTCTGGGGAGAGGAGAAGGGGGGGGGGTAACACACTTTGGTTCCTTCAGCTGAGTGATGGTGGAAGGAAGGATACTTTTTCAACGCCCTTTATTTAACTGTCTCATTTCCTATTGAAACACACATTACTATTTTGTATTCTCAAGTTAACTTATGTTAAAATGAGCGACAAAACACGGTGAATAGTGAATGCGAGCACTAACACAAGCTTTCCTCATCCCAGGCATGTGCTCTCTCCCAGAGCTGCTGACCGGACCCGGCTCCTTCATGTTACAGCTTTTTATTTTGAACAGCTTTTTTATTTTGAAACAGTGTCTCACTACAGCTTTTTATTTTGAAACAGTGTCGCCCAGGTCTGCCTTTTACTCATGATGCAATGCCAGGCAAGTCTAGAGCTTGCAATCCTCCTGCCTCAGCTTCCAAAGGATCTGGAATTACTGATCTGAAACCAGGCCTGGTTCCCAGATCTTTTTGAATCTCATTTCTCTACCATATGCTACAAGCAAATACCAAACTGTAATTAACAGCCTGTGTGTCTGTCTACTCTGCCTATTTCGTGATACGAACAGACGAGCATCTCTAAAATGACTGCTATGGTTGCATATATGAGAGACTCACTTTGAGGTTCTAAACATAAAAAAAAAAGCAGGCTTAAATGAGCTGTGTGAAATGGGCTTGAGATAAAATACAAGATGTCACAAAACAAAGTAGGAGACGTAATTGGTAGACAGAAAACAGTGCGATATCCTGAAAGCATTGTTAGGATTGTTGACATGTGTGACAGCTATCAGTGACTTGTAGGCTCTGTTCAGTTTCATATGCGTGTTAAACCTTAATACAATCCTATCAAAGAAATACAAAAGAATGAGCATTCCCCAGGTCGGTAAAAGGGTAAAACAAATATAAAGAGAACAAAAACCATACAGGAAGGAAAAAGAACATGAAAACTGTGGAGATATATATAGATAGATAGATATATGTATATATGTTGTATAGCATAATATAAGTATATACATATATAATGTATAAAAAGAAATAAATTATAAGTCCAAAATTATCAGTAAGCTCAGCAAATACAAGTGAGCACAGTTATAAATAAATATAATGATTATAAGATAGAATACTCAAATGCCATTCAATCTTCTCCATAAGATTACCTGGAATAAACCTCGGAACACAAATACAGCGACAGTTAAGAACAATGGGCTGTTTTGTGACACTATGCCCAGTAAAGAGGATATGACAACATTTATTTTAGACACCATGGCTTTGAGACAAATATTGAATGACTAGCAATAAAAGGGATCATTTTAAATAACAAAAGTGCATTTTCCCTAGAAAAGAAAACTCTCATCCATGTGTCACCAGCACTACAAGTATTTAAAATAGCCAGTTTCAAATAGAAGTGGACAAACATTAGTGAGGGAAATTAAAATACATTTTCCTCAAGGACATGTGGATTGAATCTAACCGCTGGCCATATTTAAGTAATAAAATACCTCAAAAAACTTTTAAAAATATCCCTGCATACCACATTATCTGAACATAGTGCAATAGAGTCGGGCACTAATAACGAGTGAATATGTTTACGATCACCACATGTTTGAAATGAATAACTTATTTGAATTAAGTCATGAATTAAAGAAGACAACCTAGTAGAAATTATAAAATATTAATGCTATCTGTCAGAATATGGGATAGGACATAAGCAGAATTTGGTTAGTTTTAAAAATACATAGCGTGATGGAGGGGGGGCACAAAGGAGAACAGAGCGGAAGAGACAGTTTGCCACGGACTCCTTCCCCCTGGAAGTATCCACAAGGGAAATCGCTGAAGTGAAGGAGCAGCAGACACAAGGAATGTGTCAGGACAGCTTCCGTGTGGATGCTTGTTTAGTGGTAGGAAGGTGAGCGGAAGAACCCCCAACCGAACGCTGACAGCCATTGGGAAGGCAACAAGAAAAGAGCCAATGGCAAACTTTGTAACAGATTGCAGGAAACAGCAACGTATGTTTCATCTGCACAATTAAGCCAACCACGCTGATTATTAAGTTAATTAAACACGTAAATGTCGAACCTTCTGGTGAAGTTGGTTTACTTCCATTTCCTTTGTCCACAACCTTGACTCTGGGCTTTGTCGGGTCCTTTCTTTTCTCTAAATCTTTAACTGAAAGAAAAAGAATTTGTGGTATTAATGTTTGTTTTTTTTTAATGGGGTACATTTACACAATGGAGTATTACTCAGCTGGTAAAAACAATGAGATCATGAAATTTGCTGGCAAATGGATGGAACTAGAAAAGATAATCCTGAGTGAGGCATGCCCAGACCCAGAATGACAAATGTACTCACTCATAGGTAAATATTAGCCGTAAAGTAAAGGATAACCATGCTACAATCCAGAGACCCGGAGGAACTAAATAACAAAGAGGGCTCAGGGGGGTAACACATGGATCTACCTGGAAAGGGGAAATGGGGAAGATAGAATAGGCATCCCAGGTGGGCTGGAGGAGGGTTTGGATGGGGGTGGATGAATGGGGGGGACTATGAGGAGGAAAAACAGAGGGAGAGTATTCAGAGACTCAACTGGAACCGGGGGCATCTTTTGAATAAGCTAGAAGCCTAGAGGAAAGGAAACTCCCAGGAATCTATAACAGTGAGCCTACCTCAGACTCCTAATGACAGGGGATACCAAGCCTGAATTGGCATCTTTTGTACTCAGGCAGAATTTCTACTGGAGGGATTGGGACACCAACCTAGACACAAATCCTTAGATCTACAATTTGTCCTGCCTATAAGGATGTACTTGGGTAAAAGATGGGGAAGAAATCATGGGCATGACCAATCAATGAATGGCCCAGCCTGAGACCCATGCCATGAGAGGGAGCTCACCCTTGAGGGCCAGGACCCAGAAGCGGGATACCCCAGAGCCCTAGGATAGAACCAAACATGACTAGAAAAAAAATGTGAAATGAAATAATTCCTAATGATATTCTGCTGTACTCATATATTGGTGCCTAGCCCAACAGTCATTAGAGAGGCTTCATTAGCAACTGGTGGAAACAGAAGCAGAGACCCATAGTCAAACATTAAACAGAGCTTGGGAAATACAGTGGAAGAGGGAGAGAAAGGATTGTAGAAGCCAGTGGGGTCATGGCCACCACAAGAAAACCTATAGAATCAACTAACCTGGGGTCATAAGGGCTCACAGACTGAACTGAAAACCAGACAGCCTGCAGGGGACTGACCTAGGACCTCTGTATATATGTCACAGTTGTGTAACTTGATCTTCCTGTGAGACTCCAAGCAATGAGAAAGAAGCTATCTCTAACTCTGTTGCCTGCCTTCAAGACCATTTCTCCAACCAGATTGCCTCATTCAGCCTTAAGAGAAGAGGGGATACCTCATCTCACCTCAACTTGATATACCATGGCTAGCCCTTAATATCCTTGGGAGGCTGGCCCTTTTCTGAAGAGAAACAGAAGAGGAGAAATGAATGGGGGTGGGAGGGTAGGGTTGAAGAGGAACTGGGAAGAAAGGAGGGAGGGAAAACTTTGGTTGTGATGTAAAAACAAAAAATAAGTAAATAAAATATCCAATGTGTTTAACTAAAATCCCTGCAAAACCAAAAGGTATGGTTAGACACTAGTACCATAACACAAATTTAGTGTAGGAGGTCCTTCTGTTTGTGTGTTGTTTTCATTGTTTAATTAATAAAGAAACTGTTTGGTCTGATAGGGCAGAACTTAGGTAGGCGGAGAAGACAGAACTGAATTCTGGGAGGAAGAAAGCAGGGAGAGAGAGCCACCATGGAGCTGCCAGATCAGATATGCTGAATCTTTCCCGGTAAGCCATGACCTCGTGGTGAACACAGATTAACAGAAATGGGTTAAATTAAGATGTAAGAATTAGCCAATAAGAAGTTAGAGATAACAGGCCTGGCAGTGTTTAAATGAATTCAGAGTCTGTGTGATTATTTCGGGTGTAAGCTAGTGGGGCAGCTGGGACAAACAAGGAACCCTCTCTCCATCAACACAAATTCCTTTCCAGATGTCGGACCTGATATGTTCTTCAGCCTAGTCTCAAGGTGTGAAAAGTCCTTAGGGCTTAGGTCAAGGGTGCACCATAGATAAATATATCAGAAAACCTTTAACAATTCAAACAGCTGAACAACTGATATCTTCCTCTCAAGCTTAAAAAAAAGTTTCTCTAACATTTTCTTCATAGATATAACGCACTGGTCAGGTGTCCATGCTCCTGTAAGCAACCTCTCACCTATGATAACGTAAGTAAGCCTAATGAAACCCACTGGGTTGTCAAATTAAGAAGAAAAATAAAATAAAACATCAAAGCAGAAAGAATCCAGTAGGGATGAGGAAGGGAATCAGTGGGAGTGGGGTGGGACATTAAAAGGTAATAAAATGTGGATATGATAAAAAAAATTATGAACATGTATGAAAATGTCATAATGAAAATCATTTTGTATAAACTTTTACTGATAAAAATGACCAAAAAAATAGTCTTGATAGTTAGATGGTGAGCTTGTTACTTTAAGGAGGCAGTATTCAGAGGCTGAAAATGACCCCCATTCCTTTGGTACACTCATGACCACCTGCAACGTTAGTTTAACTCCCCACTGCTCTCTATGCTGGACACTCTGCAGCAACCTGCCTGCCATTCCGTGGCTCTTTAAGCTTCCAGAGATTTCAAGACCACCACCAAACGTCAAATTTCTGTACAAAAAGCAATGACAATGACAAATCTGTCATTTAATTGTTTCATCTGCTTGCAGGGAGTGAGCAGACGTGTTGGCAGGGTCAGCTGCATGGGGGATATAATGTCACCAACCGTCCCTGCCATCCTCCCCAGGAGATGCTCCCATCAGTCCTGACCTTGTAGCACCCTTCCCCTGCCTTTCCCCTGGCTGCTTTGCCTTTGTTGAAAGGGTCCCTCTCCCATCTGCTCAGGGCTTACCGCCCCAGTCCTAGTAATCCTGTCTTTAAAACCCTCCTTGTCTTCCTGATACCAAGAAATTTAATTTCAACATAGGAACAATAATTAAAAATTTAAGATACTGCCGGGCGGTGGTGGCGCACGCCTTTAATCCCAGCACTCGAGAGGCAGAGGCAGGCGGATCTTTGTGAGTTCGAGACCAGCCTGATCTACAAGAGCTAGTTCCAGGACAGGCTCCAAAGCCACAGAGAAACCCTGACTCAAAAAAAAAACAACAAAAAAAAATAATAATTTAAGATACTTTAATCTTACTGAGTGCATTAATCTAATTTTATATCTGTCTTCAGATCCCACTCTCTGGATTCTTAATCAAGTGTACTGCCTCTTTAAAAAAAATCTTTGTTCTCAGTTTTTGCAAAGATATAGTTGCATTTTTTTCCCTATTTCACTATCCTATCTTTTATATTCTCGTCTTTGGATTCTTTTTCTCCTTTCATTCCTGAAGCATGACCTTATACTAAAGTGGCCTTGCATCTCTGCCTATAGTTTTATCGTCCAACAATTTAAAATCTCATCCTTTCTGGGCTCTTTCCAAATCTACATCTTTGACCCCACCCACACTTGGGCTATGACCCAGGCCACTTACATTTTCTGAAATAAGATGCATCTGTTGGTTTAATGTCAGGGAAAACTGTGTTAAGAAAGGCTAGAGGGTGTAAAGGAATCCGGGAAATAACTAGAATAATTCCAAACATGGGGATCTGCAGATCTGTTCCTGGAAGGGGAACACTATCGTGCCACTGTTTAGATGGGCGGGCTGATTGGAGCAGAGGCCAGTTCTTCTCCTTGGAACTCCAAGGAGAAAAGCTGGTGGCTTGGAAGCCCTCCAAACAGACCACAGCTCCAGCTTAGATTTGAATTTTGAAAATCATGTCTCAGTGGAGGTTGGGCCACAAGATCACACAGAAAGTGTAATAAATGTTGCTACCTTCAAGTAGGTAGAGAATCAGAAGCAAATTGTCCTGTCAGATGTAGTGGTACAGTCTCCTGCCTCCTAAATTGTTACAGAAGTACCGGAAGTGATGTCATGAGATCGTCTCTGCTTGCATTCACCTTTCCCCCACGCCTTCTCTCTCTTCCATCTATCTCCCTGGTATTCCTTCCCTCTGTTTGTCTTCTTCTGAGACAGGTTTTTGCTTTGTAGACTAGTCTACCCTGGAACCCACTATGTAGCCTAGGCTGTCCTGGAACTTGTGAGTCTCCAGGTTTTTTTGTTTTTTTTTCCCCAAAAGAAATGTGCTGCTTCTCCTTCTCCCATTTCCTGTTTCTCATCAGACTTAAGAGACATCATTTCTGGTACGTCAGGAACACTTTAGGATGCTGGAGACTGGAGTATCAATGAGGCGGGAGAGGTGGCGGGACTGACTTTCAAAAGTCAAAAACCTAAAAACCAAAAACCTAAAAACCTCTAGAAACCTTTTCGATGATGGGGGAAATCTCCAACAGTATACCTTGTTATCTGTACCTGAGGACAGGTAGACTCACTGAATGTCTTTGTCCAGAAGTGAGGAAGGCAAACTATCTCAAACACCTCCCTCATGCATGTAGTATTCTAAGCCCAGAGCTCGTGGTGGTATTAAAGACTGTCAATACATACTTCTGAACTGGCCTTGAGCCGGTTTGCTTTCTTTGTCTTTATTGTAGGCGATAAGTTGAACCGTGTAATTCTGCTCTGGCAGAAGGCCTTGGATAATCGCTTTGGTTGCAGCGTTCTGCAGATTCAGCTGATTGGTTTTCCCCCCTGGAATGAAACAGAAAGGTGAGTTCGTTTAAGGCCGCAAGTAATTACATGCTCTGAGAGCTTCTATCAACCACCATTCAAGACTATTGAAAGGCAAAGACATTAATATTTTTTTAATTTTGGTTGTATGCATTTACCAGGCACAGCACACTTTGATATATATCAGACGGTAACACCGCTTGAAACACACATGCCTAATACATGTGTGCACAGAGCAATATAATTTTCATCCTCCTGTCCAGCGCATCCTGTCTGCTTTAGATAGCAAATGGCTGTCCACGCTAGATAAAAACCCGGTCACTAAAGACATTCATCATAGCACTCTATCCCATTGATTATCTAAGGGAAACAGTAGCACAGGGTTAGAAGGCAGATTCTCAACATCAGATGGTCTTCAGAGGGAAGAGGAATGAGTGCCTCTTGAAAGCGTGGGGTGCGGGTACAGGAACCCAGGAGCTGACTGAATGTCACCAGCCATGCTGGCATTGTTTTCCTCTGCTCCCTGGAGTGATACAAATCATCAATCATAATCACAAACTTAATTATCTTAAATCTGGACATCACTGCCTCAAGATGCAGAAGGAAGTACTCTTTGGCTACTTAAAAGACAGTTTACTTCGTTAAAAAAAAAAAAACCTGCAAAATCCCCATTAAACTATACTGGAAGCTAAGGCTTTCTTGAAAATGCTTTTGGTTAAATCCTGAATTTCTAAGCAAAACTTCAAAAACACCTTTTGCCCCCTAGAATTTCTGGCAGTAATTAACAACCCAAAATAAAGGGCAAGTTAATTCAAAATTCCTACACCTCTAACAGCCCGCAGAGAAGTATAAATTAATCGAATGTAGCATAGATTATCATAAATTTTAATTAAATTCCAATCAAATCTAGTCTAGATCTGAAATGTTTCTTGCCGCCTGTTGCCAAAAGACAAAACTGAGTTTTCTCTTACCAAAGCCCATTTCCTTAAGCGTTCAAGGTGTTAAGTTTTGTCTCATAAACCCTCATCATTTGAAACATATCTGTTGGGGCTAGTGAAATAGCTCAGTGGTTGAAAGAACTGGCTGCTCTTCCAGAGAACCAGAGTTCAAATCCCAGCACCCACATAGCAGCTCATACTGGCTGGAACTCTAGTCCAGGAGCACCCAGTGTCTCTTCTGGCATCTATGGGCACAACATGCATGTGTTGTACAGACAAACGCACGTCATTTAAAAGGTTAAAAATGAAGTCTCAAGAAAACCCCATCTTTCATAAAGTACACAAATAAATATTATTTAATCTATACTTTGCTAAAAAGAAGGTTTTTAGAAAGCGTTGTATATTACAGTCTCTCTTTAGAAGGCAGATATATTGTTTTATTAAAAATTTTGAGATCACCTATGATAAAATGAATGTTTTAAACTCTGTCTAAACCAGCATTTCCCAAATTCATTTGACCATTGACTCATTTTATTGTGTAACTGCTATTAGCACCCTGCCAAACACCATGGAGCATTCTTTGGGAAAGATTGGCATAAAAAAGACTTGGGACCATGATCCACAGTGCTAAAATCTCCAGGAACATTAAATGTATTTATTATACTTTTTTTATTTGCTATGTTAATTTAGGTAGATTCTAGTGTATCTACATGAACTGGTTGGCTTTGGCCACAGTCATAAAGACAGTGGATAAAATAAACCTAATATCCATTAAGAAATATTTAATTCTAAAGTCTGTGATCCCCCAGTAATGTGTGTTTGGGGTGCTTATCAATTTAGTATAATTAGCGATTAATCAGTAAAAATTAAAGTACTGATTGACTAAGAACTCATTTTCAAGGCCTGACATAGGGAATCCTCCAGTTTCTTAAGTTAATAGCTTGTAATGAGTCTAAAGTGCTTAATATAAGTGACTAAGCAAGAAGCTAGTTGGCAGTTGGCATGGGCATGTTTTATCTACCTTGATTTTTTTTTTTTGAGATTTCTAAACCAAATCATGGATAAGATGACACATTTGTGAATACAAAATCAGTTGAGAAATGGTACTCAACAGAAGGAAGTCTACCTTTATGAATCCATCTTCCTCACCTATTATAATTATATTTATGAACACATGTATTGTAATGTCATGGTTAATCATGGTTGAGATGACTAGATCACAAAAGAGCTACGTGAGGCCCAGCTCTGTACCACCTATGTGCAGATGTATCTGTAGACAATTAACTGAGGAGGGGAGGAAACTTTGAATACGGGCAGCAGCATTCTACGAGCTGGGGATCCAGGTCAGAATGAAAAGGAGAAAAAAAAAAAAGAGAAAGCAGCTAAGTGCAACATGGCCTCTCTCTCCCACTCTGCCACCGGGGCAGCTGGGAATCCAGCCGTTTCTCTCGGCAGCCCATGCCAACTGCCATGATGGCAGAGTAACCAGGGACTCAACCTCTGAAACCAGGAGACAAAATAAACTTTTTCTCCCTTGAATCGCTTGTGCCGGGCATTCTTCCACAGCAGCCAGTAACGGATGCATGGAGGTCATGAGGTCACTAGAGAGTTCTTGTGTACTTGTGTGTAAGGATGAGAGCTGAGAGACTTCCTGAGGAGCACTCCTGTGGTAACGGTCCCTGAGCAATCACTCTAGGGCAGAACTTCGGTGCGTGTGTTGTTTAGTTCCTTTGGCCTTCACAATCAGTGCTCCCCAAATTCCAATTTTATAGGAATTCTTTTTTTTTTTTTTTTGAGACAGGATTTATCTGTAGCTTTGGAGCCTGTCCTGGAACTAGCTCTTGTAGACCAGGCTGGTCTCGAGCTCACAGAGATCCGCCTGCCTCTGCCTCCCAAGTGCTGGGATTAAAGGCATGTGCCACCACCGCCCGGCTTATAGGAATTCTTTAGGGGATGTTTTTACAGTTCAGATTGATGGGATCTCATATTTTGTATTTGAAATAAGCTTCTGGGAGAAGCCATGTGCACGCCCACGAAGTTCCAATGTTGTTTCATACATCCTACAGAAGAGGAAACTGAGGCTCTCAGAGGTTAAATAACCTGTCCAGACCTCGCTATTTCTAACAGAAGTATAATTAGAGCTCAAGAAAGCCAATGTTGATTCTCTGAGTCTCCATGACACCCATTCAATTCCCTACATGCCCTGCCTGGATTGACTTTATCTTTATAATAGAACTACAAAACATGAAAATGAAAACTTTACCCATAATTTAATCACGATTTTATACCACACCTCTATGCTATGACCAATAAGTCTATTCAGTTTGTGTTTCTCCTGTTACAGAGTGTTTTCAAAATGTCTAGTTGACCTTTGTAATTTTGATGTGTAATTGCTAAGTATCATTCAATAAAGTTCATTAGTTATAACCTATTCAAGCAGGTGCAACAATTATACACTCAGGTGTATTGTATCATTACAGCATCCGTGGATCAAAAGTATTTATTATATGTTGGAATACGGGTGGGAGGAGTTTTGATGTTCTGGAAATTTTGACCTCAGGAGACTCAATCACAGCTGAGTCCAAGAGCCAGCCCTATATTATTTCCTTGATGAGAGGAGAATTTGCCAGGTTCGAAAACCAAATTAAACCAAGTCTTTCGCACACTCCTAAAGCAACATTCTGCACTACATATTTTTAACCATCCATGTCTAAAAAGTGCAACAAGCCCCAGATAACAAAGTCGATGGTCTTTACCTGAAGCTGGAGCCACCAGCAATTTGTATCCACCAAATTTCCCTCTCGGAGCTTTCCATGAAATCTGTATACTGTCGTGGGATATTACGTTGTATCTTAACCTTGTGGGAGGAGCCACTGAAAAGGAGAAACCAAATGGCTTAGAGGTGGAAACATTTAAGTTTAAATTGAAAACTCAAAGCAGTGTGACCAAACGAAGAGTTCATCAGCCTCCAAAGGTGTTCTTTCTACAATCCCAGCAAAGAATCAATCAGTGTGGGAAATAAAGACAGCTGGGAGAGTGTGTGCTTTTCTCCCAAGGAACACCCGATTGTCAGACAGCACTGACTTAAGACATAGGGTTAGAACTGAATATCTCGTCTCCTTTAGAAACCAAAGCCAATGCCCCAAAGTGACTTCATTTTGTTTTAAGGATGTATTTCCCCGCTTGGAACATGAAAACTTCTCTGCCTTATTGGGACCATTAAAAGTATGACTTTAAGTTTTCCGCTATGGGCATCAAATGTGGGTTTTTTTGTTGTTTTTGTTTTGGAACTAGCTCTTGTAGACCAGGTTGGTCCCGAACTCACAGAGATCTGCCTGCCTCTGCCTCCCGAATGCTGGGATTAAAGGCCACCACCGCCTGGCCGCATCAAATGTTTTTAATGATACAATATTTGAATAATCTATTTCAGGCATATTATGGCAATAAAATATTCAATGTAAAAACATTTGAGAGGGGCTGGAGACGTGGCTCAGTGGTTAAGAGCAGGTACTGCCTTTGCACATGACCCAAGGTCAGTTCCCAGCACCTGTGTCAGGCAGCTCACAACCACCTGTAACTCCAGGCCCAGGCGATTTGAAGGCCTTTTTTGACCTTGACAGGAACTTGAACTCATCAGTACACACACACACACACACACACCCCTAATTAATTTATTTTAATATAATAAATAAATAAAACATTAGTGGTAGAGATCATAAGGAAATGGTTCAAATGCAAGATCAGTGTTTTGTAAGCTCTGATCTACTCTTCTGGAGAAGCTGATTTATGCAGCTCAGGTAGGTTGCATACAATGATTCAGGCCACAATATTTGATCTTTAGAAGCCTCCCAAAGATGTTTAGGTATCTTTACTTTCACGTAAGTCATTAAAACTTCACAACAGGTTTCAGAACCCTCTGGAAATGCCATGGGCTTCAAAAGACGTCTTTTGGCATGGGGACATGTATTATATAATATCCAAATAAAGTTTTTCACTAGTAGAATGTCAGGACTCAGTACCCACTTTGTGCCCAGCCTTCTTTTCTTTCTTTGGGACCCAGGGTTGGGAAAGGAGGCTAGCATTCATAGAAAGCCTGAGGCATAATACAAGCTCAGACATAAGTTTGATTCCCAGGTCTGTCACTGATCAGTTAAGCAGCCTGAATTATGTGATCAGTTCTTACAAAGCCAGTTTCCTTACTTTTAGAAAATGTGATACTTTCTACAAAGCCTGGACCATAACTTCAAATAGATTAATTGATTCATTACGATGGTCAATAAAAATGTCTTCCCCTTCCTCTCCCTTTAGCTAATGATGGAGTTTTAAAACTCATTTAAATCCTCACAAATGTTTGTCACCAGTCTGCCTTTAGAATAAAGGAACCAAGGACCAAGGAATAGCTGCTGAAAACCTTGTTCAAGTTCACACACTGGGGAAGGAGAGCCCCAGTGAAATCTGTGCACTGCTTCATATGTGTGTGTGTGTGTATGTATGTATTTATATACATATGTGCGTATGTGTATGTATGTATGTATATATATACATACATACACACACATCCTGGTTAGTTTTTTGTCAATTTGACACAAATGACAGTCACTCGGGAAGGGTGAACTCTCAATTGAGAAAATGCCTCCATAAGACTGGCCTATGGGCAGGTCTATCAGGCATTTTTTTGATCAATGATTAATGTGAGAGGACCCAACTCACAGTGGGTGGTACTATAATAAAGCAGGCTGAGCAAGTCATGAGGACCAAACCAGTAAGCAGCATGCCTCATGACTTCTGCATCAGCTCCTCCCTCCAGGTTCCGGCCCTGGGTGCCTGTCCCACTTTCCCTCGGTGATGGGGGATGACCTGAGAGTTCTGAAATGAGCCCTTTCTTCCCCAAGTTGCTTTTGGCTGTGGTGTTGGTCACAGTACTAGAAACCCAAGCTGAGGCACTATTCTACAACTACCCAGGCATGTGGAATCAGTGAGCCCTGAAGGACACATCTCAAGAATAAAACATATTTAGACTTATCCTGAACCATGTATAAGTAGAGAGCACCATTTACAGCACAACAAAAAGCATTAGTTTCCCAGTTTCAACTGTGAGACAATGGGAAAAAAGTTTCCTGGCTAATGGCAAAACACAATTTTACCACATGAATAGTTCTTTTAGTGCCCAGCATTTTAATGTCCAAAGAAAGTATTTTTCTAAGTCTTCAACTCAGAAGCACAAATCTATGTGTAACTGCATTTTTATCACCTGTAAGAAACTTTGAAAATATGAATTAAAAGTTTGAAATAGCAATTCTGAGCTCAGTCAAATCAGTGGGTTTCATGTATCACTCACAAGCTTTCGCCTGAATGTACCAGTGAGAAAAGCCTACCTACCTGGGACCCGGGAAGTGAGAAAGGACAGCAAGCAAATGGGGGCTTTGATCTAAGCCAATCCTAAGTGGTCCCATGGACTCTGCTAACGTGTCAGGTGTGCTGACGTCTTAAGGAGAGCAAAGACGCTAACAGCATTCGGGATCGCTAGGCTAGACAGTAGACATCTGTAGAAAAGTTGCTGCGTAGGCCACTGTTGTTTGAATGCTGTGTGAGTTTATGATCCTCAGCATCTCTTTAGACCACAGCTAACTTTCTAAGCTGCCAGCAGAAAACAGTGGGGAGAGCATGGGCTGTGCTGTTTATGAAATGAAGATGGTCACCTAGAACCCAAAGTGACATGTCTTCCACTGACCTTCTCAAGGAAACGAAATGAGAGGCAAAGACACAACAAAGTCCAGCAAAGGTCAACTCTGGAATTTAATTTACCAATAGATCACACGACCACCATCCCATCATCGCAGTTAGAAGTCAGATCACATTCTAGCGCCAACAGAAGCATAAATATTCTGACAATCACTAAAACAAAAATTCTTGAATAGACATGAAGCGCACATTTTTGCCTTTGGGGAGAAATACAATACAAAGAATAAATACGAATTAAGAGACAGTTCTAGATTTCAAAGTCAGCTCCCTCCTATCCCCACCCCCCAACCCCCGCCTTTGGAAGACACTGGGACTTGAGCCAAAGCAAGGGCAAGTGAAATCGACAGAAACACTGTAAAGAGTCATAGAAGAATAATTGCTCTTCTCTCACACAAGAATCTATGTGGGTCTTTTTTTCCCCCTCTGCAAGCACAAAGGCCCTGCTTTCTATTTCGTATATGCTGTCCTTAACTTCCAGCAGATGCTTGAGCGAGCTTCATTAAAAAGCTAATCTGTGTCAGCTCAAATATTAATCTTTTCAGATAGACAAAATCAAGTGTAAAGTTTTGTTTGGGGCACACACAGGGAGCCCAGAGGAAGCCAACAAGCTCTTCCGTGGTGACATGAGATTAGGCTCAACAGAAAATGCTTGTGTGTGCATGAACTTCACCCCAAAGGGGAATGAGGACGGCTATCCACTTTCATCTTCTTCTTACCGAGGCTGTTACTAAAAGCTCAGAGGGCTTTGTCTTGCTGGGTTGCACTGTACTTTGTTTGAACACAACTTGACAAACTTTCCATAGGAATCCATGGGAGGAAAGGCATTTTTATGTTATTCTATAATCTACCTGCTTATCCAATGGATAATTTTTCTGCTGTCTCCTCTCTTCCTTCTAAGGATCTTCTGTCTGTCTGTCATCATCTATCTGTCTGTATGTCATCATCTGTCTTGTTTATTTATCTATCTACCTATCTCACTTTCTCTGTACATTTTCAATTTTGTTCAAAGCTAGGTTCACAATGTCTATGTGACTTTTAAGGATCAAGTCAAAAGTGGCCAATACATAGGAGCTCATAAAACATAAAATCAATACAGTAAAGCAATTTGCATGTCTTTTCCTTGCTCAAAACATGTAACTGAGTAGTATCATGGTGGAAATAAGATAAATTTTCTGGAAGTTCTCATGGATTTTCAGACACCAGAGCGCATGTGACATCTGAAGTTTTTCTAACTTATCTGTCTTAGCATGCAGCCACAGTCTTCCATCCTTCACTTCCTGGTACTGCAGTTCCCTGACTCTTCTTATAGTTTCCTTGATTTCCTCCGCTTCCTCTTCCTCTTCTTTCTTCTTTATTGGATACTTTCGAGCAGCCATTTTTCTTCCACTAACCTCTTGTCTGAGAGTTCTGCAGGCTGCATCCCCATCTTTCCGTGGAGCTACCCTCTCTAGTAACACCTCAAGGGTCCCAGAGGTCTCTAGTCCTAACTGTAAAGTACAATACAACTCAAGTGAAAACTCTCCTATCTTAAAACTTTTCCTATAAACTCCAACTATGCACCTACCAGTCCCACCTGTATGTCTCCCCAAAACCTAAAACCCCACATATTTGTCTAAGGTTAAACTCAGTATCTTAAACTTAAAATTCCCCCTTCATCTATCAATCTAGTCAACATAAATGCCTTCTCAAATTCAAACCTTCTCTTGTAGCAGAGACACAGAACACTGCTTCTAGTGAGCCTTGGTGACAAAACATACGGAAGCAGTCACAACACAAGGCACAGAGCCAAATGTCCCATCCACTCAGGTCTCAGCCAAGGAGCTTCCGCGTCACCTCGTGCATTCCCTCTCTTCTGCCCGCCGGCACACTTACCCAGCAAACATGACCCATCTCTTCTAACACTGGTCCTACATCCACACTTTTCCCTTCAGCCACATCGCCTGCTTCAGACACCAATGCCCAGTTTATGAACAATTGGATATTTTAGCAGCCAAACAATCTTAATTATGCCTATGCCTAAAATTCATGAGTCACAAGCACAGGTAGTGCTGTTACCAATATTATCTCTACAAAATAAAAGTCTTTGAAAATTAGCAACAGTTTAAACGTCTGTTTGGTTTCCAGACTTTGCTTTTTGTCACAGTCCCAAGGGACATGCGCTGTGATTATCCGTTAGTACTTCTATCTAATGGCCAGGAAACTTCTTGATGAGGAAAAAACTGTCTTACTCAGCAGAGCTCCTGAATCACAGGCACACAAAATGTGCCCCTTAACTGTTCGTCTGAAGCAGAATCTAGCTGACAAGGTGGATCTGGTAGTTCATCCTTGAAGATACTGCGTAGACATGTCCACTCCAACCCACAAACGCAGGTTCTAAATTAACCAAGATCGGGATGGCACTGCTGAACGTTTTCGTAACTTGCTTCGTTCCTACGGACCTGGGTCTTGCATCGTGGAGTTCAGGGAGTAAGTTGCCTCTAAAGACCTTCTTTCGCCGGTCGCCGGTGTGCATAGGGCAAGCGGAATCTGTCTCCTTAGCTGCTCACTATGTGTTCAGTGAAGTAGATGAAAATACAGCCGTCAGTCCCAGGTGCACGACAGCTACTTGAACTTGCCGAGGGTCGAGTCCCATTCCTTTTTAAACAGGTGTGCCTTGCTTTGAAGAAGCAGGGTGTGGTGGTTCATGCATTCGATTTTCGCAGCCCTTAGTTCCAGATATGAGACATTAACATTCCTAAAACCACCTCATTGCATTCATGCGTTTTCCTCTAAGTGATGGATATTTCAGTAGCGGCAGTGAAGCTTCTGCAGAAGCCTGTGTTTGTCTGGTTAAAGAGGCATTCAAACTGTGTGTGATGTGCACTGACTTCATGGATAGCACAATTCTGTGTAAAAGGCCAGACAGTAGTATCTTCTGCCATCCTAATGGAAAAGCAGCCACACGCAATATGTAAACAAGTGTGCCTATAATACAAGTTTATCCAAACAGACAGTGGGCCAGATCCAGCCCATGGATGGTAGTTTGTCAAGTACAGACTTAGAAGAAAGGGGGCTTGAAACAGCACACAGCTTGCTAATATAAAGAGTAGAGTTCACAAGCTCTTTTTTCCAAAAGGCCAAAATAAAGTCACATATTAGCGGAAACCTCTACTAGACCCTCAACCATCTTAAACTGCAACCAGTTTTAAGGAAAGGGCTAAAAAAGGGAATCAAATTTAAAGTGATATAAATATACTATGGGTCCCAGGTATGACAACATACAACTTTAAGCCCAGAACTCAGGAGACAGAGGAGGGTGAGTCTCTGTAAATTATAGGCCAGCATGGTATACATAGAGAGTTCCAGGCAAGCCAAGGCCTAGGTCTCCAAAAAATAAAATATATTATAGACTATATGGGAAATACATACATATAATCTATTGCTATTTATTAACCTGGCTGATCTGGCAACATGCAGATTTGATTTTCACAGATTCAACTCTGATGGCCTTTCAGCACCCTCTCTTTAATCAACTTCTCCATAATAGCTATGTTTCTGGTAACATGGTAACCCTGTAAGTGGTGTGTTCCATTATTGTAACTAGTTGGTAAAAATGAATAAAAACTGACGGATTTCCTGCCTGGGAAGACAGTTGAACCAACAAAAGATTGTGAGGATGGAGAACCCAAGAGACTGGATCCTGGGTCTTTCAATTACCTTGGCTCCGGACGATGGTACAGAAATAAGCAACTGCCAAAAAAGCCAGAAGCAGCCAGTACCGCATCTCACGCTGAAAAATCTTCATCTTATTTTCTGCCTTTTACATGAGGTGCAACAGCTGCCTGGAAACAGAGAGAGGATGGAAAATAAGTCTGCGTTGTCAGGCAGGAGAAGCAAGAGGACCACTGTGGCTTAGAACTGTCAGGAAGTACTTAACTCCCTACAGTGCTGGGTGTCTCATTCTCAAATGCAAACTGACAGAAGAATGCTCTTTTCCTCCGGAAAATCCTGTATTGTAGGTAATAGGAAGAGCTGGGTGTGGTGGCGTATACCTTTAATTCCAGGACTCAGGAGGCAAAGATATAGGCATATCTCTATAGGCGCAAGGATTGCCTGGTCTACATAGTGAGTTTCAGACCGGGCAGGGCTACATAATGAGACTCTGCCTCAGGGAAAAAAAGAAAGAAAAGAAAAGAAAGAAGGAAGGAAGGATGAAGACACATTAAGATGGTAAGAGTCAGAAGTGAAGAAAACAGTCAAATACTGTTTTCCAGACACAACATACCAATGCACACGTGAACTCACAGAGAATATGGCAATGTATACAAGGCCTGCGCAGGCTCAAGTCAGATAGAATCCCAGCTCTCAAAGGAGCCAGTGGACACAGAGTCCTACCCATAACCAAGAAGCTATTTGTAATCAATAACTGCTGACAAAGAAAAATCAATTTTCTCCAATGGAGTTTCAGGACAGGTCCCATGCCCAGGAGTAGTTGACCAACACAAGAAAGACTGTTAATTCTGTAGATCTTCTTGCTTCATATTGCTTTGGGTAATTTTGTCTTATCAGTCTTTTGCTTGTTTATTTTGATTTGTTTTTATGGAGATGTCTATGTTTGTGTGTGTGTGTGTGTGTGTGTGTGTGTGTGTGTGTGTGTGTGTGTGTGTGGTTTTTCGAGACAGGGTTTCTCTGTGGCTTTGGAGCCTGTCCTGGAACTAGCTCTTGTAGACCAGGCTGGTCTCGAACTCACAGAGATCCGCCTGCCTCTGCCTCCCGAGTGCTGGGATTAAAGGCGTGCGCCAACACCGCCCAGCGCAGATCTCTTTTTTTTTTTAATGCTAGCGAAAGACGAGGTTCAAAAATAGAGTGAGGAGGAGGAACGTAGAGAAGGGAAGAAGGCAGAGGAAAAGCGGGGCGGGAAGATGGAGAGAAGGGATGGAGGGAGGGGAGAAAGGAACTCTACTATAAAAACTCTAATATAAAAGCCAGTCTATTGGTCACAATCCTACTTTGAATTATTACACTGGGGAAATTCTTAGAGATTAAGGCAACATCCGTGTAGCCCCTGGCAAGGTGTCCGTGCGCCTATAAATAACCCCCACCTGTGCTCTTGAAAGTGGTCATAATTAAGCTAATTGGTTAAATATTCACAAGACATGATTGCAGAAGGGGACTAATTGGGTAGAAAGAGATCATTTGGAGTGGGGAAGGGATAAGAGGGTGTAATGGGGATGCAAATATGATTGAAAGAGGTATGGTTATAAAAACATCATAATAAAATCTCTTTATATACAATTTAAATGTGCTTTGAAAAACTGTAAAAAGACGTCTCAAAAGCCTTCTACTAGGGCATCTTCAATCATCTATTCATTCACTTACTCCCTCCTCCATTTATTATATAAAATTGTTCCTCCAAAGAGCAAAGGCAACTTAACAATGCAGAGAGTATAAGATAAATATAACTAAGGGCATTGGTGGTGCACGCCTTTAATCCCAGCACTTGGGAGGCAGAGGCAGGTGGATCTCTGTGAGTTCCAGGCCAGCCTGGTCTACAGAAAGAGTTCCAGGACAGGCTCCAAAGCCACATAGAAAAGCCCTCCCTACCTCGAAACCACCCCCCTCCAAAAAAGATACATATAAATACAGTGTATAAAATAAACTTTCCAGGTTTAGAACACACAGGCACAAAACATAGGGCTCTCTTTACATTGCAATTTCGGATAAATAGTGAATAATTTGTGGTATAAGTATGCTCTGTGAAATATTTTTGACATATTGAGGGGCACCCTGAGGGTGTAGGCAGGGAAAAGAACCATAAAGAGGTTTAGAAAACTTAGTTTAGATTCACTTTCTCAATCTTGATCAAGCTTCAGGGAGTCTGATGCCAGGCGGTTTGTCGCCAGTATATTTAAACACAATATAATTTGTGGGAAAAAGTGTTCTGTTATAATACAATCCCCGGTGTACAAGGAAGCGCAGTTACATCAAAACTCAACTCAGTACATGTCATTTCTGATTTGGTGATAATATATCCTGACCAAAGGGAGTTTAGGAAGAAAGATTTTATTCAGTTTACAGTTCCGGGTTACAGTTCATCATTTGGAGGGAGGTCTAGTCAGGAACCCAGTTAAGTCACACCATTTCCTCACCCAAGAGCCCTCCTACCCACTGGCTCTCATCCAACTTTCCCTGCCCTGTTGCAGCACAATTAATAAAAACTCAGAGACAGATACCAGGGTTCAACATCAAGGTCAGAAAAGCAAAACAGCCAGCCACTGGCTCTTACCGCTACCTCAGTCTGAAATGGCGATACTGGCAGAATGAGACTGTGTGTGAGAGCTGTCTTCTCTCACCTCATATTCCTCTCTGGGGCTGGGATTAAAGGTGTGTGTCACCACTGCCTGGTCTGCTGTTTTACTCTCGGATCTTCAGGCAAGCTTTATTTATTAAAATACAAATGAAATATCACTACCCCCTGTCTAGTTCAGGACCTCTGCCTAGAGAGCGCCAATGCCTACAGCAGGCTAATCTTTCAATATCCATGCGCAGTCAAGACATTTCCCAACAGATGGTCCTGACCTAGGTAATCCCTCCACTGACGCTCTCTCCTCATTAGTTCTAGGGTGTAGACACAGGCTTCCCCGCCCCCTGCCCCAGCCAAGAAGCTATCTGCAACTGATACCATTGGCAAAGGAAAATCCATTTTCTCCAATGGAGTCTCCCTGGGTATATGGATCACACTTTCAGGGCAGGCCCTCAAGTCCAAGAGTAATAGGCCAACACAAAACAAACTCATTGATATTTTTGTGAACTTTTTGTCTCATTTTCTGGGGGCATATTTTTTTTTAATCTATTGGTCTTTTGTTTGCATTTTCATCTTGTGGAAGAGAGTGTACAAGTATTTCTTTTGTTTTTTGTTTGTTTTAAAAGAGAGAAAAGAAGAACATAAATTTTGGCAGGTAGGAAAATAGGGATGGTCTGGGAGGAACTGAGGTAGGAAAAAAACATCAAAGCATATTAAATGAAAATATGTTTTCAGTAAAAAGTGAGTAAATAAAAATCAGGATTTTAAGTGCAAAAAATATAGGTGTCACAGATACCAAAAATAATGTTTTTACTGTAAGAAAACATAAGAATATAAACTATTTGCTCTTCTTTCTTTGGTAACATGTAAACATTTACTGATGATAAAAAAAAAAGTTCTTCTTCAATACATTTGTGACAGGATCACAATTTATTTGTCAGTATTTGAAAATTTTAGGTTATTTCCAGAGTTCTCAAACATATATAAATACTGCACTCAACATCCCTTCTGAGATTGGTGTGCTTCAGCTGGATACAGAATATGGAACTGCTTGTTAAAACAAGATATATTTTGTCTTTTGAGACAGGGTCTCAATAGGCTGGTTTTGAATTAGTAATCTTCAGTCCAGGTTGGTTTTGAACTAATAATCTTCCTGCTTCAGGCTCTAAAAGGGTGGGACTGCAGGCTCGTGCCACCACCCTGCCCTAAGATAAGGGTTTTTTTTTAAACAAATTACACAGTGCTGTATGGACAGTTACACTGATTTCCCACTCCCACCGGCACGGAAAGTCTATGCTGTGTCGCTCCTTCCATCCCAAGGGTTGTGTGTCGTCTGATTTGAGAGTAAGTGTGATTACGAGTCTCATTTTCATTTGATTTCCATAGCTAATAGGTTAGTCACTTTTGCACGGCTATAAACAAAACATTGGACAGAATAAGTTAGAGAAAGAAATTATTAAGGGCTGGAGAGATGGCTCAGTGGTTAAGAGCATTTGCCTGCTCTTCCAAAGGTCCTGAGTTCAATTCCCGGCAACCACATGGTGGCTCACAACCATCTGTAATGAGGTCTGGTGCCCTCTTCTGGCCTGCAGACATACACACAGACAGAATATTGTATACATAATAAATAAATATTTATAAAAAAGAAATTATTTATTTCTGCTGAGTTTCAGAGGTGTCAGCCAGTACAGAGAGAGGATGATGAATCAGAGGAATTTGATCACAGCAACAAAGCCCCAGTAAGAGGGCAAGGGGACGAATGGAAAGGCCCAGGGAAAGACGCAGCACCTAACCACGCACCCCAGGGACCCACTTCCTCCTTCCAAGCAGAAACTCCCACCATCACCCAGCCATCTGTTTAAGTTTTAAATGCTCCAATGTATTAAACCACTGATTAACTCAGGGTCCGCATGATCTAATTATGTCTGGAAACATACAGACACACCCAAAGACTGTTTTATTGTCTCCAGGACATTGTCTCAATGCAGTTAAGATTAACATCTAACAATTAAGATGGACTATCTTAGGGGCAGGGGAGATGACTCAGCGGTTTAGAGAGCTTGTTGATCTTGTAGAGGACCTGGGTGCAATCCCAGAACCCACATAGTGGCTCACAAAGGTTTGTAAGTCACTCTAGTTCCAAGGTTTTGGATGACCTCTTCTGACCTCTTGGGGCACATGGTGCACATGTATACACGCAGGCAAAACACTCATACCCATAGAAACAAAATAATTAAATCCAAAAAGAATTTTAAAGCTTGACTATTATTTTAATGTAGTATCTGGCATTCCTTGGCTATTTAATTTTTTTAAACAAAGTCCATGTCTTACACTTTTTTCTGAATTGTGAGAAACCTTCACATACTATTTATTTTAACTGATGTCACTTGCACCATTTTTCTAGGTTTTTTTTTAACCTTTAAATTTTATTTACTGGGTTTAGGGTTTGTTGTTTGGTTCAGTTAACTCATCTGACCAATTGTTTTTCATCATGTTGTCCAATGTCACAGGGAAAATACCTCTCTCAATCCAAATTTTATTTCTAGTTGCCTTAACGTTTTAGTTCCAGGTGAGAAGGGACTTTTTCCATACTGTGGTATCTAATAGGCTATTCATGACACAAAAAAAATACATTGCTTTATAATGATCCAACAATCTAGACTACCTTTACATCTTTTTAAATCTCATTTTGTGTGTTAAATACACTTGTAATTAATGCTTTTTTTTCACATTGCATAGACTAAGTTTGTGTTTTACAGGCAAAACTTCAAAATTTTCACCTTAAGTACATCGCTGGTCACTAGTTGGGGTAAGGTACAGTTCGTTTTCATGTGCTGTTGTTGTTGAGGGTCTTAGACAGTAGTGCGGGCTCAGGGCTGTGATTCTAGCATTTAGGGAGTAGAAATAGAGAGATCAGGAAGAGAGGTTATGTATGATTCTCCATCGAAAACAAACCAACCCAAGGTGTGGGAGCAGGGAAGATCATCATGGAAAGGTGAGAAAAACATGGGAGTAGGGGTACAAATGTGAGCAGGGTACATGATATTTATGAATGAAACTATACAACAAAGCCCTTAATTCCATATACTAATTTAAAAACTTAATTTAAAAATGGACGCTATTTTAAAATGTGTTTATGGTGATGACTTCATAACTGCATGGCTCTACTAAAATTAGACATATTCTACAATTAAAATAAATCAATGACATCACATGCAAATTATGCCTTGATATAGTCTAAAAAGAGATCAGTGCTAAACCCCTTTATGGCACTTCATTATAGCTTTCTTCTTTCACTGTAATGAATTCTTTTGACAGTACTTGTAGGAAGTTAAGGCTACCAAGCCAAAAGGAGCTAACCTGGAGACTGCCTGGTGCTATCAGAGGTCCTGACCATGCCTGACCAATAAGGAGTGACCAAGCGGTGTTTCCTGAGTGCCTTTTGACCCAGTAGGTCTTAACTTCCTCCAAGTTCTAGTTTATCATTGCAATAGAGACCTACAAAAGACAATTGTTGTTTTTTAAATATCTACATAAACTTTAGTAGCCCCGACTTTTGGAATAGTGTTGTTGGAGGCTTGCTCGTTCGTTACAAGCTGCTTAGACCCAAAATAATTACTCAGAAACTTTATTAATTGCAATACTGTTTGGCCAATAGTTTAAGCGTATTTCTAGCTGGCTCTTATATCCTAAGCTAACCCATCTTCATTAATCTGTGTATCGCCACGAGGCTGTGGCTTACCAGGCAAAGCCAGCATCTGTCTGCTCTAGAGGCTACATGGCATCTCACTGGCTCTGCCTTCTTTCTCCCAGCATTCAGTTTAGTTTTCCCCACCTAGCTCTATCCTGCTAAGCCACTGACTGAAACAGCTTTATTCATTAAAAGCAATACATCCCACACCGGATCCGGCCATTTTGAAGTAGAAATGACAGGTCCTGCCACATCATTAAAAAAGACTTCACTAACTTATACTTAGCGACTCTACATTTGATCTCTTAGTCATGTATGTCCTTGAAAACAAGAGCAGCTAAAATTTCCAACCCTCCATCTCCTAGGAGACTAGTTAAATGCAATCACCTGCCAACGAACTGCTAAATGTCCTAAGCTCTAAAATGCTTGCACGTTCTCTATTGTAGATGTATGTCTTAAAAAGGCAAAAATAATAACAAATTAATTAAAGTCACCTGATTGCAATGTATAGATTAGATGACTCATTAGTAACAGTTGCTATAACTTTTCTTGAAGAGCAAAATTGCTATTGTCTAAGACTTTTTAACATTGTGTGTGTGTGTGTGTGTGTGTGTGCGCACGCGCGTGCATGTGTGTGTCTGGACACACGACATGTGCTGTTGCCCTCGAAGACCAGAAGATTGGATTCCCCAGAGCTGAAGTTCCAGGTTGTTGGGAGAGGCTGTAGGTGGGTGTGGGGATCCAATGTCCGCAAGAGCAGTAAGCATACTTAACCTCTGACCCAAATCGCTAGCCCATCTTAAGTGTCATTTGTTTTCAAATGAAGAGCATGAGTTCGGCTGGTTTTCATTTTTGTTTTTGTTTTAACATAAAAGGTTTTAAGTTCTTTTCTCACCGTGAAGCCCAGGCTGACTTTGATTCTCTTTCCTCATCCTCCCAAATGCCAGTAATTCAGGTGTGAGCCACCGTGCCAGGTTTATATAAAGTCTCCAGTATTTCTACTTAGAGGTCTTTGATAACGGGACGTCTGGATAAAATCCCCAATGTAGCAGGAATAGACTAAGCATTGTCCTTCTCCTGGTTTACAAAGCTGGGCCAGAGACTCTGGCACGTTAGTGTTTAATAGAACACATGCTGCTTACTCAGTCCCAAATGTTTTCAATTGATCTCATGATCCTTCTTCCAGGCCTGAAGGCTCTGCTTCTGAACGATGCTAGCTCAGTCTTTGGAACAGACCTAGTCTATCAAGGCACATAACAACCAAGCTTTAGGCTAGAGGCAGGGATGAGAGATCATTTTTCATCAGCGCTGGAAAAACTTCATTGAGTGAGAGATAAGGTCCCTAAGAGCCTTAGTCCCCTCCAAGTCTATGAATACCATAGGTAAGAGGATCAGGACAGCCATCAGTCAGTGACTACTGACCCTAAAGCCCCATGACATCATTAGAGGAGCTTCCTAAGGTTAGACTCTAGCCTCACTCATGGGAACACGTGGGACACGGCCTTCTTAGTGGCAGCCACAAATAGTCTGCTAAGTGTTGCTGGATGAGGAATGTCAGGCTCCCTTGGATCTGAGTCAGGACTAACCTAGGGATTTTCTTCCCATCTCAGAGGCATAGATCTCATCTCACTTTTCTGGCTTCTTCCAGACCCTCCAGGGTCATTCTTCTTTGTGATCTATTCCGGAGCCTTACTGATGAAGGCCTTTTCATCAGGGGGCTGAAGATAAAGGAGAAAACTTGCTGTTTGCATCACTGTCTCAGAAGAGCTTTAGAGTGGATGTCAGCTTCTCCAGTTCCAGGGGAGAGATAGGATGCGATGTTAATATTGGGGCCCTTATCTTCACTGAAAATGCTGCTGTGGGGAGGGGGGGGAGCTGCTTCTTGCATCCTTCCCACCATGAATGAATACTTTGGTGATCACACAAATGGGATCATTTAGCTGCATCTCGAGGGCCCTCTGCTCTCCTGAAGCAGTGTCACGTGCTGCCAGAGTGGCTTCTCCTAGGATTGCACAACACACAAAAGGAGATCCAGGAGACATTCTCAGCTTGCACCGCCACTCGGGAACTAGCCCTTTGCTACTAATTGCCTTATCCAAATTCCTATAACAGTGACTTTGCATCCAAGGTTTTGAAGACTAAACCAGGTCCCCATGATGCAAGACTTGGACAACGCTTCATCTCAAGGATCCCAAGAATCCGTCCGTCTGTGTGAGCCTCCTGCAGAGTTCTGGTGCCAGAATCTCATCCTGGACTGAATTCCTGCCGCCCACTGGTGCTCTGGCTTACCACAGAACCTCTTTCAACAGCTGCCAATCAGGCACCCCCAGTACAAAGTCTCCTCCAAGGAGCTTCCGTCCAGGCTCGTGTATCTTCTTGCACTAGTTTGGTGTCGTTTTTACACTCATTCCAATGTGTGCAGCTGAATTTTCAAGCTACGTCAATAGCCAAGGTTGACTTAGGGTTTGCTTGAGAAATCTTGGTGTCAAGATTTTTCTAGCTTGTTAAGGAAAACTAGAAAGTGTCCTACTGTCACCTTTGTCCTGTCCAGTGATCTTTCCCTTCTCGATGCTGACTCATGCACATCTTTTCCCTGCTCTCCGTTTCACTTGCTTTACATCTAGTTAAATTTTATACTTCTTTGCTCTGGCTGAGATTTCTCCCCATAATTTTTTTCTCTGCATATTTGGATTTTCATATATTTTCATTTTACTCACACGCTGTCACATTATCTCAGTTCCAACTGTTTCTTTTCCATTTATAAGGACTAAATCAGTATGTTTCCAACACAAAATACACAGGCTAAGGATTTGCCTGATTTGAAGTTTTGAAAAAATTGTCAAGTCTGTTGCTTTTTTTCCCGACTTATTTCTGTATTTGTCATTAATGGCTGCTTTCTGTTTTAACTGTTGTTGGATAGCAAAATGTCTTTCTTTGTTGGTCATCCATTGTTTTGTCTAATCCTTCATCAGTACAGCATTGCTATCCTTTCTTTGCCACCGAACACGTTTTGACGGTATCACGTAAGCTTTCGTTTCCCTTTTAGTCTAAGATACTACGGTGAAGGCAATAAAACAAATCTTCCTTGGTGTGGCAGTGCCAGCCTGCGATGCCAGCCCTTGGGATACAGAGGCTGGAGAATCAGGTGTTCAAGGCTGACCAACGCTACAGAGAAGGTTTGAGAGTAATCTGAGCTATAGGAGGCTTTCTCTTCAGACTTAATAATAAGCCGTAATGCTATAAGCTGTTAAAGTAATATAACTCATCCACACTTCAACCTCACTATATTGGTTTTATATCAGAATGATAAAGTATATCTGAAAAATATATAAGAACATATAACTATTTTCTTTGTGTAATTCATTCATAAAGAAATCATAGAAAAGGCAGAATGTTCACTGGTATTATCTGCATAGCATTTGAAGCTGAATTAATTTATTACAGGTTAGTTAAACAATCCAAAGGGATTGAGCAGTCCTTATGTATTCCAATATACATATTCCAATATGTATATTCCAATAGACAGCCTCATTCTCTTCAGATTAATATATCCCTCAATCAACTAATCACCCATGGACCTGCCCATTACACACAAAGAAAAATATAGCGACAAAATCTTTCCCAAATGAAATATTCATTCTTAGAATTCCCTCCCAAACATGGCAAACCTAGGCTTCAAGTAAACAAGTCAAGGAAACAGACCACATCTGCCCCATAGGCTCTTTAATATCAGGCGTGTGCATCAGATCATGTGTGTCTACTCTAACACAGGAAGAAAGATCCCTTCTCCAGGCGTATCAGGACAAGAGCCTTTTTGTACACTTTTTACCAATTGCAATTGCATTGCAATTCCTGTGCCCTGGTGTTGCGTGACAACAATTAACATGTGGCATTGGAAGTGAAGGTATTTCAAAAGCTTTAGCTAATTAAGCACCTGCTGCACTCCTTTGTCAGTCTGGGCATAAACAGTCTAAGTAGGAAGTGGCTGTATGCAGAGCCTGTCTTTAAATTCTTTTTGTTGTTTGCTTTCAATTAGGATTAGCAACAGCATGTCGGGAGAAGTAGAATCTTAATTTTCCCAAGCTTTTCTGCCAAGTCACCAAACTTCTGGACAGAGAATTGGAGACAAGAAAAGTCTCAATTTCTATTTAAGTGCCATGAGATATTTTAACATTTACCCAAAAATGTCAGAGTTTCTTTTGTTGAAACTTTGCCCAAGAGCCTGAATAAACAAATAACTCTGCTTTGATATTTCTTTTCTTCTTCTCAAACGTGCCATGGCAGAGATGGCTACTTAATTCTGAAAGCAGAAGGTACAAATCAAATATGAAGAGAGACGATATCGCGTTGCGTAAGTGTGGTCAAAGCACCATCATACCCTGACAAGAAGCTTTAAACCAGTCCTCTCAGTGCTAATGCAGCCTGCTTCTAGCTTGTGTGTAGTTAGGTTTAATAAAGAGCAAAGACTCAAGTGAAGCCATTAACTTACAGGCATTCAAAGAATTCTCAGCTCGGCATACAGCTGGTTTTATCAAAAGGCCTTCGAATGTTTATTCAACAGTTATATCTCTTGCCAAAACTTACACATATACACAGCCAAATCTCGAAGAGTGCTCCCGCCAATCATTGTTTATAAACCTTACAAACTTACACAGAATTGTTCTTAGCCACTTGGTATACACAGATACTGGTGACCCAGGCTGTGAGAAAGACAGCTATTTATGGCGCTGGAATTACCATCCCAACACTCGTTGAGAGTCCTTGCTATATAACCAAAGTGGAGTCCTTGGTGCTGAAGAAGGTAGAAAACATCACACTGTGTGTTCCCCTTAGGGAGCTCCCTTACAATTCCACGATAGAGCAAGATTGCAAGCCACATGCAAAGCTAACAGAAGCATGAAGTGGCATGAAACATTAGCACAAGATGGGTGGCGTGCCAGACATTCTATGTATGATAATGTCTGTCTTTGAAAAATGAAGTCATAGGGCTGGAGAGATGGCTCAGTGGTTAAGAGCACTGACTGTTCTTCCAGAGGACCTGGGTTCAATTCCCAGCACCCACATGGCAGCTCACAACTGTCTGTAATCCTAGGACCCAACACTCATGGCAAAACACCAATGCACATAAAATATAAATAAATAAATATTAAAACAAAGAAAGAAAAATGAAGTCATGACATTTGCAGAAAAATCAAAGGAGCTAGAAAATACTCCATTAAACAAGCTCCTTAAAGCCGGGCGGTGGTGGCGCATGCCTTTAATCCCAGCACTCGGGAGGCAGAGGCAGGCGGATCTCTGTGAGTTCGAGACCAGCCTGGGCTACAAGAGCTAGTTCCAGGACAGGCACCAAAGCTACAGAGAAACCCTGTCTCAAAAAACAAAAAACAAACAAACAAACAAACAAAAAAACCTCCTTAGACCCAGAAAGATAGATACAGCATAATTACATATAAAGACTAGATTTTAATTTTTACATATGTGCGTGGAGGATAGAGTATGAATCATAAGCCCAGAGAGGCAACCATGAAATGGGAGATGACGTCTTAAGAAAGGTAGGTAAGAGCTGGGAAATAGTGGCTCACGCCTTTAATCCTAGCATTCAGGAGGAAGAGGCAGGAGGAGCTCCGAGTTCAGCATCAGTCTGGTCGACACCCTGTCTCAGAAAAGAAAAGAAAGGAAAAAAGAAAAAGAAAAAGAAATGAGAACATTTCGGCTGGAGAGTTAGCTCACTTATTCTTGTGAAGGATCAAATTCGAATCTCAGCACCCACATGTGGTACACAGACATAGATGAAGGCAAAGCACTCATATGAATAAAATAAATCTAAAAATAAAGAGAATAAGTAGGAGAGAAGAGAGGGTAATAGAATATATGCACCATGAAGGCAGGAGGGTGGGGGGAAGGAAGGGACCAGCAAGAGTATGGGGGTGGCGCTACAGAACAGTATGGAAATGCCAGCCTGAAAACCGTTGCCTTTTACACTACTTTTAAAAAACTAATTTAAGAAGAAAGATGATCACCATAATACACAGATAGACTTGGAGCATTCTGATTTGGGCCCCTGGGCACCAGGTTAATGGAGGGGAAACGGAAGCGGTGATAAGCAGTGATTTTGCTACTTGGGCAGATGCTAAAGGAAGAAGGCAAACAAAGAACCTTCTATCTCCCTCATGTGAAGGGTGTAAGGCCAACTTGGCAGAAAGGTTGAAGCCAAACCTGAGGATCCAGATAATTACAAAGGCAGCCAGGACTTGCTGGTGTGAACTACTGCAGACAGTTCCGAACACATCCCTATCCAGTTTTAATCTCAGAAAGAACTCTGTGCAGCTTAAAATGATCAGCTTTCGGTCGATGTGGCCACCGGACTCGAGAGCCATCCACAGGCTTCTTGGGGGGCAGGAGGCTTTGCAGTGGTGGACAAGTCTGTGCAGAGCAGAGCAGCTTTGGAAGATTGGGGCTATTTGAGCATGGTTGAGGCCCAAGAGAACGAAGAATAAGAGGTGTGTACCAGATGTCTTCCTGTGTTATATTTAAAGATGTTTCATGCAGAAGCTAAAGCTGGGTTCTTTGGCGCACCTTCTGAAAAGAGGTTTGAACTGATGCAAATTCAAAGTCCAAAATTCGCCTTCCACTGTAAAGATTGGAATCACAATCTGAGTGAGTTTTCCAACTTGGGGGATCAGGAGAAAATGGTTTTTAGGATGTCCACCTCAGATCTACCTTTCCAATATTGTTTGTTCATGGTTTTTTTTTTTTAAGATTTATTTATTTAGTATACAGTGTTCTGTCTGTTTGTATGCTTGCTGGCCAGAAGAGGGTACCAGATCTCATTACAGATGGCTGGGAGCCACCATGTGGTTGCTGGGAATTGAACTCAGGACCTCTAGAAGAGCAGTCAGTGCTCTTAACCTCTGAGCCATCTCTCCAGCCCTTGTTCATGGTTTTTTTGTTTATTTGTTGTAGGGGTTTGTTTGTTTGTTTGTTTAAGACATGGACTTCAAGCTGAGGAGATGGCATGTGGGTGAAAGCAGTCGGCGAGGCTAAGGACAAGAGTTCCAGCATTCCCAAACGGGGTAAGAGGGCATGATAGTGGCTTTAATCCCATCTTGGGGAGAAGGAGAGACAGTGGAACACCAGAGTAAGCTGAATAGATTGAATAGCTAAAGTCACAAGATCTGTGTTCAAATCAGAGACCCTACTTCAGTATCCAAGGTAGAGAATGATCAAGAAAAATGCCTACAGCCTACTTTAGACCTGTATCCACACATGCATACATGCATGTGAATACACACACACACACACACACAAACACACACACACACACCAGAGGTTCCCACATACTCACATACATGCAAACATAAATGCATGTTATACAATTATATATCTCAAGAAAAGGCAAATCCTTGCATGCGTACAGGCCAACCTGATCTAGGAATCCCTCAGTAACTTCCTCTGATTTTAGCCTGTGTTGAGTTGACCACGGAAGCTAACCTTTACAGTGCTGCTTCCAAAATGTCTAAGAACTGCCCTGATTCCCTCAGGAGGGATGCTTTACCAAGAAAAATTAGTCTCACCTGGGGCTGAGAACAGTTTTATGGGTGGCACTATCAACCAGGCCTCCTCAGCTAGATTGGTGGCCTTAGGAATACTTTACCTTTCTGGATATTGGCACCAGAAGACATCTGGATGACATTTAAGAGCATAGCTTAACAAATTCAATATGCCTGATAAGCAGTCGATAAATACTGATCCATTATCATTGAGTGTTTAGGGATAATGTGCGTGCAGTTCAAAGGTGAATATGGTGCATGGATTACAGTTGGCTTTGGGTAACCGGGGCTTGAAATTAGCGGTCACCTGCCAGTTGTGAGCTGCAGGGCCAGATGACCCAGAGGAAGGCACAGTTTCTTCTCCAATAGCAGAGGGTTTTCCCAGAGAGGTTATTTTTCACTAATTCGTCCTATGAGGTTAGCAACAGTCCTATGAGTCAGTCAGCTGCAAAAGAGCCAGTACAAACCAGTCTCAGAAGTGCAGCCATTCTGTGGATTGGAGAAATAGTCATGTAGACAAACAGAAGGGTCTCAGTCCCAGCCCCTGAGCCCACATACGAAATTCAAGCACGATAGCATGTCCTTGTAATCTCAGTTCTGGGGAGGTGGAGACTGGAGGGTGTCTACCCAGCCACTCTGGGCCAATGAGAGACCTCATCCCAAATAAGGACAAGTGCAGACTGCTCTTGAGGAATGACATCTAAGGTTGACCTCTGACCTCCATGCTCATTCACAGCATATCCTCACTCATGCAAGCATGTGTACACACACACACACACACAGAGAGAGAGAGAGAGAGAGAGAGAGAGAGACAGAGACAGAGACAGAGACAGAGACAGAGACAGAGAGAGGTGCCTTGACACTCTTATACTAGACATATAAATTTTGAGATAGAAGCCAGAGCCACTCCAGAAGCACAGCAAGTTAGTGACAGCTACTTGACACAAGAATGTCCCGTCATCTGGCTTCTGTCTTCCCTCTCAGCTTGCTTTTTAAGGAGTGGTACAGCTCCTCCACCAAAGAGATGGGAGCTTACCTTCATCACAGCCTATGACTATCCTCAGGAGCGGGCTAGCTCCACTTCTCATCTTAGACACGGTCCATCCAGGAAGGCTTCCCTGGTCTCCCCACTGAGAGCCACAAGGCTTTCCCCTGGCGCCGCTGATGCTAACCTTTGTTCTCCACTCTATATGCTCGTCATTGGACTGTAGTTATTAACTGCATTTCTACTTCCAGAAATGCATCTGCAATACCGCACTTTGAATATTGAGCACAGTGACAATACGTGGCAAGATGCTGGGCTGGAGAGAAAAACAATTTTCTTTTTCTTTTTCTTTTTTTTTTGTTTTTTTTGTTTGTTTGTTTTTTGTTTTTCGAGACAGGGTTTTCCTGTGTAACAGTCCTAGCTGTCCTGGAACTAGCGCTTGTAGACCAGGCTGGTCTTGAACTCACAGAGATCCGCCTGCCTCTGCCTCCCGAGTGCTGGGATTAAAGGCGTGCGCCACCACCGCCCAGTTTTTTTGTTTGTTTGTTTGTTTTTTAACCTCAATTCAGTGTGTTCCTCGCCACAAAAGCAGAGGCAGAAAGCCACCCAGGAGCATATCTTTTCACGACCATGTCTCCTGCCTGCCCACTCAGACCTGCCCTACGTCATTCTGATGGACTTAGCAAAGGTTAGCCTCCTTCTGCAATAATTTTCAGAAGTAGCTCGAGTAAAATGTGGGAGAAGAATCTGAATACAACTCCCTGAACGTTTCAAGTGAGGGACATCTGCCAGGGCAATTTGAGCAACCAGTAACAGAAACATGCAAGATGAGAGAGAACTGATCTAGAACCAGGCATGATCCCTGTGTTCCCAGGCTGAGACAAGAGGGTTGCTGGGAGTTCGAGGCCAG
The DNA here is from genome assembly GCA_028555095.1 of Dicrostonyx torquatus. NCBI lineage: Eukaryota > Metazoa > Chordata > Mammalia > Rodentia > Cricetidae > Dicrostonyx > Dicrostonyx torquatus. Next base: position 1,190,023 of record JAQHUG010000034.1, on the reverse strand, counting down.
CAATAACTACATAGGAGGTGGCAGCTGAGTTACGCAGTGAGATTCTGTCTTAAAGGGAGGCAGGAGAGTGGAAGCAAGACTGCTCAACAGGTGAATGTATGTGTCATATAAATCTGGTGACCTGAGTTCAAGCCCCAAGGCCGACAGTAAAAGGTGAGGACTAACTCCAGAAAGTTGTCCTCTGACCTCCACATGGGTGCACGGCAGATGTTCAACCACACACCTGTACATACACATTCATACACAACACGTAAGGGGAAGACAGGAAGGAAAGAAGGGAAGGGTTGCAGGGTGCTTTCAACCTTGGTGGAATTTGGGTCTCTAGGCTCCACACTCTGGCTTGTACTCTTGGCTCTCATGACGCCCCACAGACATGCCTTCCTTGTCACAATTCCCACAAAATAAAGGAGCCCCCCACCCCCAGAAATGAAAACTATAGACCTTTTCAAGAGGAAAAAAGCAAGAGAAAAAAGAAACTACTTATATCGACCAGACTCTTTGAAGTAAGGTCAGACCTAAGCAGTCCCTAGATCCCTCCTCCTCCCATCCACTGTCTGCTCCAGAACCAGAGCACGTGACCTCAGCTTCCACCAGCCACTCCAGCCCTAATGCCTCCCCCAGCAGAGAAACTGGAAGATAAAGTGCCCAAAGTGACATGGACTCTGCAGGCTCCACTAGCCTTTTCTCTAATTATTTCCCTGTCACTTACTAGATTTGTGATCCCAGAGGAGGCAATATTTCCCTGGAGCTCGGGGGCTTTGTCCCAAGAAGGGAAATCGCATTTATGTCCCAAAGTAATGAGAAGATAGTGTAGTTTTACAGAGAAAGGAAGAGATACCGGAATGTGCCAATACCTCTGCTATAGTCTGGGTCATAAATGCCACCCAAAGGACCAACGTATTAAAGGCTTGACCCTTTGGGAGGCAGTAGAAATTATAAGAGGGGTCTACAGAAAGGCTTTCTCAGAAAGCCCCTTTCCCCTTCTCTCCTTTCACTTCCTGGTTCACAATGGAAATGATCTTGGTCCACTGTGTACTACAGCTTGATGTACTTCCGGGCCACGGGCCCAGAGCATCAGAGGCAACTCGTCATGGACAAAGCCTCCTCAGCCATGAGCCAAAGCACATCTTTTCTCATTATAATTATCTCAATTATTTTGTTTTAGTGGCAAAAAGCTGAGTAGCACAGCTTCTAACACAGACAGATAAACAACGCACATGGATCATTATCCCCATGAGAACAAGAAGCAGCCTACACTCGGGAGTTCAATGTATAAAAGAGTGACTGGCCCCCGCCACTGTTTATTTACTTACATGGAGTAAAAGAGAATGATTGCTTCCTTGACATCCAGCACTATCAGGCGCATATTTTTTATGACAAAAGTAAACTTTTATCACTTCCCTTTAAACTTGCTTCCTGTCATCCCATCCCAGCCGCCTGGCCTTTGGGCGATCATCTAGAGTGTCCTGCACCAATGTTGTAACCATGCAGACAGTGTGTTAGCTCAGTGGTGTTCACACAGCACAGCCCCAGTGCTCAACGATTCAAGAAGACTTCAAGAAACTGTTCCAGGGAAGCAGAGGTCATTTGGCTGAGTTGGACCGAGAGTGACTCCAAAGGAGCTGAAGTCACATCTCCACAGAGATGTCCACTGCACCAGGCCAGAAGAAAAGAAAAGAAGACATAACAAAAGAAAAGCGATCTCTGTGCATCTTAGTAGGGGACAGTGGGAAGTAAGTTCTGAGGGGAATGTGCCCTCTGGGGTCTTTCTAGCAAGTTAGGGGCTTCCCAACTTGCACGCTAATCCTCTCATTTGCTGGGCCCCCGATGGTTCTGTAAAGCATGGAAGGCTAGGGACTTCTCTGCAAACTTCAGCTGGACTGTTAGAGCACCAGGATCCGGGCCAAGGAGCTCCTCCCATCCATCCTGAAGCCTGGGAGCCATCCAAACTACTCCAGGAACACTGACAGGTTCCAAGGAACCCTGCCCAGAGAATTAATTATTAAGCGGCCTCACAAGGGTGGCTCCTGTCCTTTCCAAGGGACCTGGAGGAGGTCAGGGCTGCAGTGGAGATTCAGGGTTGTTCTGGTTCAGAGCTCCTCAAGTAGAAGGAGCGTGTGCCCAGGTCGATTAAAAGACTAAGAAGACACCCTATGCACCATGGATAAAACCTAAAGATATCTCAGTAGGTGAAAAAAATCAATCACAAAGGGCCATATAAAAGTTCCATTTATATGAAATGCCCAGAGGTGGGGTGACAGGCCAGAAAGATTTGGGATTTACTGACCATAGGTGTAGGTTTTCTTTTGGAAATTCTGAAAACATTCCATTTCTTTTTAGAATTTTTAAAAATATGTGTATATAGTTTTTGGGTGTATATGTGTGAGTAGGGGGTATGCAGTGTGTGGGGATGTGATGTGTGGGGAGGTGTGTGGGGATGTGTGGATATGTAGGGGGATGTGTGTGTGTGTGTGTGCATGGGTGTGTATGTGGTGTGTTGGGAATGTGGAGGGATGTGGGGGATGTGGATGTGTGTGTATGTGTGAGTGAAGATGTGATGTGTTGGGGACGTGTATGCGTGTGTGAGTGTGTATATGGGGTGTGTGTGTGAGTGTGTATATGGGGTGTGTGTTGCAGTGTGTGCAGATAAGGGATGTGTGTGTGTGTGTGTGCAAGTGCCCAAGGAGACCAGAAGAAACTGTCAGATCCTCTTGAGTTGAAGTTATAGGTGGCAGTAAGGCACCAGATGTCCCTGCTGGGAGGCAAACTCAGACCCTCTATAAGAGCAACGGGTGCTCTTAACCAGTAAGCCATGTCTCCAGGCACCTAAACTCACTCTTCATTTGTGATGTTGACTGCCCTCTCGAAATACACTAAAAGCCTTTGCATTATACATCCTGAATGTGTGGGTTGTATCCTGTGTGGAATGACTGTCAAGAAAACTGTTTAAAACACAAAGAACCAGAGAGGGTGGTGTAAGCCTGTAATTCCAGCACTTAGGGCTAAGGAAAGATGGTCCTAGCCAATCTGGGCTACATGATGAGTTTCAGGCCAGCCAAAGCTACAGAGAGACAACCTGTTCCCATAAAACAAATAACAAAACAAACAAAAACCCACCAAAGAGAGTTACTCCAGGCAATGGCACTGAGCCCAGGTTCAACTAAAGCCCATCTGCGTTATTGTCTTAACCTCAAATCTAAATCTCATCCATCCGTCCATCCATCTGTCCGTCCACCCACCTACCCATCACTAATGTAACAGTAAGGCTACATGCAGAGCTGGATCTCTCATCGGCAACAGAACACGGAGTCTCCTCCTTACAACCACCCTGGGTCTGCTTGCTACTTCATCATATAAAGGAGTGCCCTCTTGGCCCTTGATGGAAACTAAACTGCATTCCAGGGCCTCCAACCAATGAGGATGGAGAAAACTCCATTCTCATCTCTCTTTACTGTGAGGCCACAGAAGGCTGACTCCTACATCTTTCCCTCCTGTCCCCACCCCATCTCTACAGCTGCTACCAGTCAGGAACTCTCCAAATCTTCCTGCGGAGTCTAAAGCCAGGTGTTGGCTCACACCTGTGATCCCAGAGAGACGGAGACAGAAGGAACGGGAGCTCAAGGCCTTTCTTAGTTAGGAAGAACATTTTAGACCAGCCTGGACTACATATGACACGGCCTAAAAATAAATACATCTTTCTTGGGACAGTTCTTAGAAGTCATTTTCAGGCGGAGGCAGGGTGGGGGTGGGGGATGGAGGGGAGATAAGGGTGGGGATCCAGACTCTCCGTGGGAACTGCATGCAAGCTTCTTCAGGGGCGCTCGCTCTTCGTGGTAAGTTGAAAGCTCTCCTGGACCAAGCTAAGCAACCCAGAGCTCTCCAGCAACAAGACTAGCTTCCCACTGAGCACTCAGGAACTCAGCCCCAAGTCTGCATAACTCCAAACGTTGGCCAGTCACTAAGGCTACCCTAATGACATAACCTTGCCCTGCCCCTGCCTGTGCACACTGGAGGGCAAAGCCCAGCTTCTGCAGATGCCTTGGATGCCCAGAGGCTGAGTGCAAGGAGACGTAGAGAGGAGTTCGCAAAAATAAAAGGGAAATTAAGTGAAGAAGGTTCGCGAAGCATCTTAGCAGCAATCCAAGGAGAGTGGTAGCCCTCGACCCTCTATGAGCTCTGCCTGGCTGCTCCCCTTTCCGTTCAGTGCCTGGCCCAAAGCTGCTAGCATGCGCAGCAGTACAAGGAATACCTGGGTAAGTTATCTTCATTGACAAGTCTCCCAAACCACTACCAAATAGAATCTAAGCAGCGTAGTGCTCTATACACACACACAGAGCTTCCAACCAAATCCCTAAGCTCCTGTCAAAAGATCGCTCCGGAGCCACCTCTGTCTTGGAGCAGCCAAACGCAGCTAGTTCCTGCCCAGCGCCCACCGCACCCAGACTTTATGGGGAAATCCCCAGAGAGAAACGGAAGATTCCTTCGCTCTCTGCACACCGGTCACTCAGCGCCTTGCAATCTCTCTGCCCCGTGGTCCCAGAGAGGCATCTGTCTGCGTGTATCTCCTATCTCACCTCTAAAGTTCCCAGGCCGTCCCGTAGGCACACGTGCGGCGGGCGGTTCTGGAAATCGCTTTCGTCTACAGGTGGCTCACTTTCTCTGACTTTCTTTCTTCACCTATAGACTTTGCAAAGCCAAACCACAGAACAGTAGAGAAAGACGGACTGACCTGTGTAGGGCAACTTTCCAGCCCAGGTTGGGGACCTCTTGGCGCCTAGGGAGGGTTTGCCGCCGGTTGGTTCTTAGCGGACCACTGCCCTGCCTCGCTTCCCTCGGAGTACCCTTTCTTAATTAGCTTCTCTTTCCTGTCGCTCACTCTGCCCTCTCCTTGTCCCTCTCCCGCCGCCTCCTCCCCTACAGAGTTATCCCCTCCTCGCCGCTCTCCCGGGATCAGATAAGAGGACTGGAACAGCAGTGCGAGCCAATTATAAAGCCGAAGGTGGCCTCGGGGGCGGGAAGTGGGGGGAGACAGACCCCCACTTTCCCTCCTCCTCCTCTCCAGCATCTCCGCCCCGCTCGAGTTGCAGAGGAGCCCGCCCCCCATGCCTCCTAAATCCCCCCCCCCAAGGCCTGGCAGCCGACCCAGGTGTGCGTGGCAGCCGGGTGCAGAGCAGGAATGATCAGCCTGCAAGTGACCTGTGTCCTCAGATCCTAAACCAGAGCCCCAGGTCACTTTGAAAGAGCTCCGGCACTCCTGATTTCACCCCAGACCCCAAAAGATCCCATCCCCAAAGATGAGCCTGGTCGTCCTGCAGGGATCTCCTCTCCCTTGCCCCTCAGGTCCAAGGGACCAGCACAGCAAGGCCCCTACGAGCAGACTTTGATGTGCAGGGGAGTCAACTGGAGGAATATTAAATAGGAGGGGTTTCTTCGTCGTAAAAACTACATATGAACAGTTTGTTTCGTGCGGTTGGACCTTCAGATAGATTTTCCTTTCCTCCGTGCAGTAGGGTTGGGATCCCAGGGACTCAGCCTCTATCAAAACCCTGGGGCCCTGGTCCGTGCAGGCCACGCCCTTTGAGAAGTCCTGCCCTGGGACAAGAAGAAGGTGCTCCAGAGTCCTGGATGTCTAGAGCCCTGGACCTGGGTTCTCGCCTTCTGGGTGCTCTTTGAAAAACCATCTTTCCATTTTTGTTTCAGGCTAGAAAAAATCCAGGCATTCATCTTTATACTAGAAATTGTTGTTGGCCTAAATTGGGGGGGGGGGGGTCGGAGGGAGCTGCATACACGCTGACTATTTAGCAAGACTTTACTTTGCGAGAAAAGACCAAAATGACTAGGATTACATCAGCTCCCAGCGCAGGGGGTAGAGAAAAGTAAGAAGCGCTCCCAGAAGTTCCCGGACTGCTTCCAAAATGTCCTGCCGGGAGCACACGCGAGGATGCTTGACACCTTTTCAAGGTGGTTTCTGAGACGTTCCAGCCTACACCTTCCTTCAAACTCGCGTGCTCTTGGCCTCTCTGCCTAGTTTCTGAACTTCACCTTGGAGTACTAAGGGCGGCTATAGCCTCCTCCCTGAGACCCTGGGTCGGGATCAGCCTTGACCTCAAGGCTAGGCGGCGTCTGCGTGAAATTGCTCCTGCGCTTCACCGAGCGTAATTCTCCAGGGTCTCCCGGAGGTCACAGCTTTCAGAATACAGGTGCCAACGCTAAGGACCTGCGCGCGGGACTACTGGGGTGAGAGCGCCACCTGGTGTCTGCCACAGGTTTGAGACCTGGAAACAGACCTTAGACTGACAAGAAGTCATTTGTTCCTTGGTTATATCTCCTTTCCTCAGCCTTGATCCCGAAATGTCCATTATGGTCTCAGTTTAATAATGTATCATGGTGCCGATGGTCACTGTAAACATTTTCTCTATTCCCTTGGGGGAGGTAGTTGTACAGGCTTATAGGTAAGAGACCAGAGAGGTTGTGGGTTATATAACTATGAAATATTGAGGGTGGAAGACTCTCTGAAGGTGATAGATAAAACATGTTTATAAATATCAATACAAAAGAAGTGTACACAACAGTTTTTATTAAACTTTAATATGAACAGTCAGGGAGGTTATTCGGTCCACGCTGATCATTTGGATTTTCGGAGTCCACATAAAACCAAGCAAAGTTGTTGGTTCAGACATAGAATCCCATTGGTAAAGAGGTGAGCTGATAAGACCAAGCTGACCTCTGGGGGTTTGCTGACCTAACCAGCCAGTCTGGCCTAATCATGAGCTCCAGGTTCAGTGAGACTGTCTCAATACATAAGGTGGAGAACTGATTAAGGAAGACAGCAGGCATTAACCTCTGGCCTGCACGCACACACACAGACACAGAGATACACATGTGCGTGCGCGCACGCACACACACACACAGATACACACACATACACAGACACAGAGATAAAACACACACAGACACACACAGATACATGCACATGTACACATACACACACAGTACACATACACACAGATACACACACAGAAAGAGATACACACAGAGAGACACAGAGAGAGAGAACACAGACACAGGCACACACATACACTCTTACGTGGTTTGTAATCATTTAGCATCCCATACAAAATGTTCTATTTTTTAATTCTAACTGACCTTTCCTTCGTCTCTTTAACTTTTGAGTTCTGTTTGTTCATTGAGATTTTTGTTATTTTTGACTTTTTGAGAAGAATCTCACTCAGCAGCTCGTGCTGGCAACAAACCTGCTACAATACTTTGGCCGCCGAGGGCTGGAATTACGGAATTGTCCCAATAGGCCGGGCTTTAGCATTTGAATTATTGCATATTACTTTCAATTGAGATAAACGTCAGTTAATGCTGAAACAGAAAGGCTGGCGTCAATCTGTGTTGCAGTAGGGAGTGAATTTCCAGCTCTTTCGAGAGTATTCATTCAATGTGTATTTTAAGGTCAGCAATCAGCATCCGGTGGAATATTGAGAGCTGAATCATGGGAACAAGTCAAGAAGACCCCACTTCAAGCCTTCGCCTTCACTCTAGAAAATGCTATACAGGAATATCTGGGACGTTTTCAAAGATATCCAACATTCCAGTTTCCCAACGTAATTGGGAACTTTGGAAACATAGCCTTTCCTAACTTGACTACAATCCTATATCTCTCTTAGAACTACACACACACACACACACACACACACACACACACACACACATACACAAAGTGACCCTCCTCCTGAAGCCTCCTGAAGCCTTGCACTTTCAAAAAAAACTTTGATTTTAAACCTGAATTTAAAAGTCCTACTGCCTTGGAAAATCTCTTTTACTTCTGAGCTTCCTACTCCTGTGTAAGAAAAGAGTTTTTATATATTTGAGGACATTGTTGTGTAAATTAAGTGACAGGTGCTTTGTAGATTTAATTAATGAGGTAATCACCCAAGCCAGCTATCTTAGAATATATATAT
>JAQHUG010000034.1:1161407-1174466 GCA_028555095.1 Dicrostonyx torquatus | reverse complement strand
GTGGCACAAGCAAGGTTCAGGCACAGCGTGCTTATTGAGATTTTCATTCAACCAACAAATACTCATCTGCCACCTCAGTCCTGCCAATTGAGATTCTGGCTATCAGGGCCACGGAGGGAAGAAGTTCCTCCTACTTGGAGCGTAACCATGGTGGAGGCAACCAGAAAGCACACTAGAGAGAAACAGCACAGTTTTTAGCTGGGAAGAAGAGTAAGACCAAGGAATTGGAGACAGACACAAGCTGCTGTTGCCGGGGATGGTCCAGGGAAGCATGTGGCAGGAAGCAGGGAACCTGGCAAACCTCTTCGGAGTGAGGGAACAGTGCCAAGGTTTCTGATGTGTCAGAAACAGTGAACATGACCAACCAACCCATGCAGTCCCGGGAGAAGTCGAGAAAAAAAGGTCAGAGAATCAGCTGGCTCCAGTCACTCCCAGGACCATGGCTAACTGTGGATACTAGAGGGGTCTTGGGATTTTGTTTGTGTAAGAAGGTCAGCTCTGAAGAGCACAATGGCATGGTCGGCTGTCACTCTCGGGAGGGGCTCCCCGAGCATGCAGATCAGATCTTCCTGTGTGTTCCCTGTGGACACTTCTTCCTCAGAGTGATACTCAGAGATTGTTTGTGAGATGACTGTTTCGCTTTCGAAGCTTCATGAAATAAACACTCAAGAATGGTCCTACCCGTAAACATGCACCTATAGGAAGAGCACAGAGCGCCCATTTAAGAGTGGAGGAAATGGAAACATAAAGAAATTAAATGGATCTGGTAATAACTTCCAGCAATCCCAGTTACCTGGGAGGCAGGGGTAAAAGGGTCACAAGTTTGAGTAACATGGTGATGATACCTCATTTCAAAAAAAAAAAATTAAATATAAATTTAAAGAGAAAAAATGGTATTTCATGACCATTGTGGCAAACTCCCAAAAAGTAAGACCTCAACAATTATACAATCAACTTTCAAGATAATTGATCTGATTGAGTCCTCAAACAAGACAAACACTTCATTTAGAACTCAGAGGAGGACCCGAATCCTTTTAAGGGTTAGATACATTCCTTGCCCAGAAGCATCTTGTCCAGGGACCCAGCCCTAAACTAGGAAGAAATGCTTGCAAACCTCCAGCACATTCCAAACCTCCCAGGAAGCACCGTGCCAAGTCTGGTCCGTCAGCGCTTGAGATAATGAAGTAATTTATGGCAGTCTGTCGTGATGGAATTGAACAAGACTGGAAAATCTTTTCCTTCTACACAGATCAAAAACGCATTTTTAACCAAGAGAGTTCAAGTCGGTGATTGAAAGTGGCACACGTAGCAGAGCCCCGCAGCTACTGGGTGTAATTAACATCCATTAGTAACACCACAGGAACTTCCAACTGTTTTATTCAAGCCCCACCCACATCTGAGGAAAAAGTAAATAATTCTGTTGCCACAGTTGTGAATTTTACCAAACCTTTATCTGAAGGAAGATAGCTTGCCTCTTCACAGGATTGAACTACACCAATTAAAACGACTGCCAGTTATCACCACTGTAGGTTATCTGAACAAAAGCGATTGTCTTGGACGACCTTACACATTCTTTCCTTTTTGCTTTTTAAATACAGATTGATGATGCATACAAATGGAATTTCCCTAGAGTCTCTGCCATTTTCTGTTTCCCCAAACTTGGTTGTCCTACAACCGATCTGGCTAGAATGTTCCCCACCCCATCCCCATATCTACCCAGCGAAGCATCTGTGTGTCCTCAGATCTATATGTAGGACTTCATAAATGTCCTCTTCTTCCTCTGTCAGCTCAGGCAAGGTCATGACTCTGCACTGAGAAGGAGACTTTCCGGGAGTCAAAACTGTCAATGTCATCATGCGTTTATATTTCCACGCCAAATTTTAGTTTCCTGACCAATTCCCGAAAAACCCATTGACAAGAAAAATTTTGAAAAAGCTGTCAAATTATTTTTCATCTGGAATTAAATTTCCTATAAGGAAGCAAGCGAGTGGACAGGTAGTTCAGCCAGGGGACACGTTCACAGGATGGGGACCCGTTCTCTGCAAAGCCCTAGGGAGATTAATCAACTCTGTCTTTTGCCTCCAGGCAAGATGTCACTTAGACCATTTCAGCTCCTCAGACTCAAGGATCCCTGGTGAACCACAACTTTTCTTCACACTCCCAGCCTTCTTACTGGTGAGAGATTTTCATTTCCAGAAATCAAATAGCTCCGCAGAAAACGAAGTCTCTACCCAACTGAATTTTCTCAAAGGCCAAAACAAACTAATGCTTTTCTACACATACAAGGTGGGTTTTATGTCAAAGCTGGTAAATTATTTAAAAAAAAAAAAAAGTATTGAGACTCAGCATTTCTGTGAAGTATTAAAATGCTTCATTTCAAATACACAACATTTCAATAGATATTAATGTTTTAGCCAATAATATATGTTGATTATGGGAAATTGTACAAGGAGGAATAAAAGAATCACACAGAATTCAGCCCCCTAAGCAGACACTAGTAGTCTAGCATAAAGCTATTTCCTCTGCATCTAAGGAACTCGAAATATTTTATAGTGCTGAGCTCACACTTCAACAGTTTTATATTTAATATAAATAATATATATTTTATTAAATATATATTTAATATAATAGTCACTATATTACCAGTGACTACTATCTGTTTATAAATAGATGTCTGTATCATAATTTAAATTGAACATATATTAATTGTACAAAATGACGGTTTTATTATGACATATTCATACTTTCTATATTTTTTTTCTAGCTTAAAATATATTTTAGGGGCTGGAGAGATGGCTCAGTGGTTAAGAGCAGTTACTGATCTTCCAGAGGACCCGAGTTCAATTCCCAGCACCCACATGGCAGCTCACAACTGTCTGTAATTTCAGGTCCAGGGATGCGACACCCACGGCAAAAATATCAATGAAATAAAAATAAATAAAATACAATATATTTTAACTAAAATTGCTGTTTTGTTTTTTGAAAAAGGTCCTCAGACGGGATATGATGTCAGAACACTTGTCTAGCCTGCACCTGGTTCTGGATTTAATACCAAAGAACACCAAAAAATTAGAAGGAAAAAGAGGGGAAAAGAAGGAGAAGAAGAGGAAGAAAAGAAGGAGGGAAGATGGGAAGGAAGGAAGGAGAAAAAAGGAATAGAGATGAAATGAAAAAATGAGAGATTCTTGTTTAGCCCAGGCTGGCCTTGTCGAGCTGACCATGTACCTGAGGCTGGCCTTGAACTCCTGATCTGCAAGTCTTGTCCTGGGCATGTGCTACCAAGTCCAGTTTTCAAATGTTAAGCTTTGAAGTAACCAAGGTAGGACGGCATGAGTGTTAGCAACTTTCCCATTGAAAACAACCCCAAATCTACAAATAGGTCTACATAAAAGACCTCAACATTTTTCAAGCTGGAAAAAAAAAATCCTTAAAGTGAAGGTTAATAAAAATCAGGAATCACAAAAGGGACATAATAGTCAAGCACACTTTGGTCTTGAGCCACCTGCCAGACTCTGGAGATCGGTCTTTGTTTGACAGCCTTTCAAGTTCAAGGCTAGGGACCCCCACAAAAGAATTCTAGGAGACCATGGCAGATACTGATGACCTGAGAGGCTCCACCAATGAAAGACAGATCCTGCACAGGGCTGCTCTGAGCACACAATAAGGATTGAAAGGGTGATGAGAGAGTTCTCCCAGGAAATGTATAACCATTAGAGGTTGTTAGACCGGCTCAGTCAATAAAGGGCAAGCATGAGGCTTGAGTTCAGTCTTTAGGTCCACATGAGGAAGCTGGCCACAGCCCCATAAGGGTGTCTGTATTCCCAGTACTGAACAGAGGAAGATGGGACGACCCCTGGGGTCATATAAGGAGACAAGAGAGCGTGAACAATAGCCAGCAGAGGGCTAGAGCTGTAGCTCAGAGTAGCGAGCTTGTCTAGCATGCTCAAGTCTGAGTTCAGTCTCCACACTGAAAAAAGGAGAGGAAGCCAGCAGAAATAAAGCAAGGGGACAATAGCATTCCAACTGCAAAGACTTTGCACAGTAAGATTAATGAGCATACAAACTGAAATAAAAATGTAATAAGATGTGAATAAGTACAAGCAATAATAAAAATAGGGAAGTAACTTTGGAAGACAAAAAAAGGAGCTTCCAGAAAAGATAAACCTGATGCTGTAAAAAAGTTAATCTTCGGGGGCTGGAGAGGTGGTTCAGAAGTTAAGAGCACTGACTGCTCTTCCAGAGGAGTTGGGTTCAATTCCCAGAACCCACATGACAGCTAACAACTGTCTGTAACTCCAAGATCTGACACTCTCACACAGACACATATGCAGGCAAAACATCAATGCAAGTAAAATAAAAGATGAATTAATTAATTATTGCTTTAAAAGTTAACCTTCCCAGGGTAGTAAGTACTACAGACCTGCAAGCCCAGCACTGAGAAGTTGGCAGGGGGAAGGCTGGTGAGATGGCTGCTCTCACAGAAGACCCAGCTCAATTCCCAGCATCCTCAAGGTGGTTCACAACCATTTATAATGCCAGTTCCAGACAATCTGATGCTCCGTTATGACCTCCAGAGGCACCAGGCCTGTGGCGCACATGCACAGACAGAACACCCATATTCATAAAATAGATTCATTTTTTTAAAGGAAAGAAAGAAAAGAATCCTTCATTAGAAATGGATTTTTATGAATGAATCTAAAAAACATTATATTGAGTGAGGTAACCCAGACACAGAAAGACAAATATAATATGTACTCTCTCCTAAGTGGCTTTTAAATATAAAGCAAAGAAAAAACAGCCTACAGTTCACAGCCCTTGAGAACCTAGACAACAATGAGGACCCTAAGGGAAACATACATGGATCTAATCTACATAGGAAGTAGAAAAAGACAAGATCTCCTGAGTAAATTAGGAGCCAGGGTTCATGGGAGAGGGTTGAAGGGTAGTGGGGAGGAAAGCAGGGGAGTGTAGAAAAAAATATATAGCTCAATAAAAACAATTTTAATTAAAAAAAAAAAAGCCTGAGGCAAAGACCGAGAGCCCTTGAGTGTCTTCTCTCCTGAGGGTCCCCCCTCCCCCGCTCCCTTGCAGCATCTTCTGATTTTTCGTACTGCTTTGCTTTAAATAAAATTTCCTCAGGCTGTTTTTAAAACATTGATTTCTAGAGGAAACAAAAATGAATGATAATGCATATATAGACTATCTTTATAGTTATAAAATGATATAGCGATGAACAGCCCTCAAGGGTCCATATGTAAAGGCTTGGACTCAGATGGGGGTACTAGGAGTTGCCATCACCTTTCAGAAGTGAGGACTCCTGGGAAAGCCTCAGGGTTTTGTGGGTGTGGCTCAAAGGGAACTGTGACACCTAACCTGGGTCTCTGGGTCTCTGGGTCTCTGGTTCTTCGGTCTCTGGGTCTCCCACTCCCTACCGCTACCTTGGCACAAGTGTGAGTGTTCACTGCAACACACACTCCCATCATGAAATGCTGTTGTCACCAGAGGCCAAAAACCAGGAGGATGCATTTCCCCAAACTCGAACCTCCAAAACCTTAACTAAGTCAGCTTTTTCCTCTTTATATGTAATATATCTTGGGTATCTTGTTTCAATAGTATAAACTTGTTCAATACAGAAAGAGAGTAGGAGAGAAAATTAGCATATAAAAATCAATATCCTTCATGTGCACGCATTTATGGAAAAGAAAATGTCATTTCACTGTAGAAACAAACAAACAAAAAGATCCGATTTGGGCTGGAGAGATGGCTCAGTGGTTAAGAGCATTGCCTGCTCTTCCAAAGGTCCTGAGTTCAATTCCTGGCAACCACATGGTGGCTCACAACCATCTGTAATGAGGTCTGGGACCCTCTTCTGGCCTGCAGACATATACACACAGACAGAATATTGTATATATAATAAATAAATAAATATTTTTTTTAAAAAAGATCCGATTCTTAGAAATAAACCACATGAAACTTTTAAACTTGCAGGAAGGAAATACTAAAAATAATCCTAGAGAATTTAACTTGTGGACTTAAACTAACATCCTTGCTGATTGAAGGATTTTAGTTCATCCTCAGCTAACTTCCACCTTAAAATAAGACAATAATAAAAATCATATAAAGGTGGGTGGTGGTGACCCATGCCTTTAATCCCACCACTCTGGAGGCAGAGGCAGGCCAGTCTCTGAGTTCAAACTCAGCCTGGTCTACTAGTGAGCTCCAGGACAGCAAGGACGTTTATAACTCTTTAAAAATGCATAGGGCTGGAGAGATGGCTCAGCCGTTAAAGGCTAGGCTCACAACCAAATATAAAAATGCATATTAATGAACTATTTATGAACAGACATGTCTATCACTGCCCCATACCAAACAAACAAAATTACAAAAGCAAGGCAAAATGATGATAGAATCTAACACACACACACCCACACACATACACATGTCCTCTCTGCCAGACTACTGGAAGCTGGACTCTTTCTTGGAACCCTTGTGGAGAGGCCCTGGCTGCAAAGCCTGTTCCGACATGTTCTCACCCTGTGGTTTCAGGAATTGGACTCAGTTATTCAGGCTTCGCACTGGGCCATCCCATCAGCCAAACTGTTTTTAAACTTCTCGTTTATATTTGTGTCATTTCCGAGTTTGAAAGCAGTTTCAAATTTTCTCCACTTCCACAAGCAAAAGTTTAAGTTCCAGGAAGCAAAGCCTCTAGTTCCAAAAGAGAGGGTTGGAGAAACAACGAGTAGAAGTTCCTCTCCATCCTCCCACTATCTGTTCTGACCCTGAATCAGCTTGTTCCCCTGCCACGAGATGACTCCCTCCATGCACCACAGACACCTGCAAGAGGCAGGCTCCTTCTATGTTCGGGCAGCAAGCCTGGAAAAATGGTAGGTCCTTGCCAGAAAAGAATTAATCTTCTTTTGGGGTTTAGTCTTTTTCCACTTCATAGTGACCAGATGACACCTTCGTCTCCTTCACGAGAGCCTCCCTGACACTTGGGACCTTCGTCACATGTCAAGTATGGACCATCTGGAAAGAAATGACATCTTCTGCACACTCCAAGTCAAGCATCAGGTCTGTTCCCGGAACAGCTCTTCCATTCCCCAGGTACAGAAAGATCAGAAAGGCACCAAAGCTGGTGGTGTGTGAGAACTGGCTGAGCAGGTCAGCAGAGCCCACTCCCCCAGGAGCGTATGGAAGATGCACATTTCTAAGGGTTAGCTGACACAAGCTTCCCCCTGACAGAAAACTTTCCCAGTCTTCCTTCCCACTAGAGAGCAGCGGATGAGCAAGCCAACATGTTCGGAACTTGCATAAGAATCACTGTTTGGCAAGTAGCTTAGCTGTCTCGGTCTCCAAAAATATTGTCTTTCTTTGCTTATGCTTAAAAAATGTGCTGCTGTCACCAAATGTATTGGAGCTTTACAGCTTTTGTAAAACACACACACACACTATTTATGGCATTACTTCATCAACTCTCACATAAACCCTAAGACACATTTAAGAAAACCTTCCCCAAACAAGTCGCACTTTCTTCTTGGTGATTTGAATGAAAATAGCCCCCTACGGCTTCATATATTTGAAAACTTGGTCCTCACTTGTTGGAACTGTTTGGCAAGGATGAGGAGGTGTGGACTTGTTGGAGGAGGTGTGTCACTGGGAGTGGGCATGAGGCTTCCAAAGTCATATGCCGTTCCTAGTGTGCTCTGTGTCTCTTTGCTGCTGGGTCAAAATGTGAACTGTGAGCTGCTGTTCCAGTTGCCTGCCTGTAACATGAAATCTAATTGGTCTTAATAAGTAAAACCAAAAGTCAGATATCAGGGGGTGAAAGCTGAATGATCAATGAAGCAGCACAGCCAGTCACTAGAGAGACCTTTTACCTCTACCAATGCTCAGACTAAAGGGTGATCCTGTCCTCAGACTGCATCCTCAGATGGCAGGGGCAAGCCTCAGACTGCACTGAACTCTTTGTCTCCTCCCACCTTATAATCCTCTCTCTGTCCAGCCATATTCTTTCCTGCCTCTACCTCCCTAGTGCTGAAGTTAAAGGCATGGGATTGCAAGTGCTGGGATCACCGTTGTGTGAGCTCTGTTTCTCATTTAGACAGATTCAATCTTGCACAGCCCAGAGTATCCTTGAACTAACAGAAATCCCGCTGCCTCTGTCTCCCAAATCCTGGGATTAAAGGTGTGTGCCAGCACTCCCTGGCCTCTAGTGGCTTAGCTCTGCACTGTGAACAAAATATCACTATACCTACTGCAATGATCTGTCCTGTCCCTTTAAGAGTCAAGCCATGTCCACTTTCTCCCTTGTCTGCCGAGGCAAACTGATCTTCAGCTTCCAGCCTTAGTCTCTTCCTTTTCCATCTCTCCCCAAAACGGCAGCTTCTGCCTCTCTCCATTCTCCCCACTTCTCCCCTTCCCCCACTTCTGTTTCCCCCCCTTCTCTCTTTGCCTCTCTGCTCTTCTCTCCTTCCCCTCCATAACCCATTAAATAAATATCCAACCTCATTCTGCACAGTATGCCTATCCATGTCTCTGTCTCTTGCCCACTGCCATGTGGCTCCCTGCCCAGAACCAGCCACCTTCAGATACTTGCAACATGGTCTCATGGCATGCCCATCCATCTGTCTCTCCTTGTAACCTGCTGCAGCCACTCAGGGGAACTGTGTTGTCACTGCCTGGGACTGGCTGCTCTCAGGACCCACTGCCTGCTGCTTGCCACCACATGACCCGCTGCCCACTGCCACTGCTTGGGGACCTGCAGTGTTTCTGTAGCTACTGGGGATCCACAGAAATTTTAATTTTGCCATTAAACCTACCACTATGCCTTAGCTCTGCTGACCTATACTCAAAACCTCTGGAGTAGGAAGCCAAATTAAACTCCTGATTTTAGTAATTGCCTTGGCCATGGTGTTTTATCACAGTAACACAAACCTAAGACATCTTCTGTGTACACAGATGCCTGCGAGTCTAACCTCCTTCTGCTTTTTATGATGCTGTTTCGAGCCTCTGTGTTTTCACAACCCAACAATAGATCAAAACCTACTACCATTTGCATAAATTGCTTCAGGCATTTTTTCTTCAATTAAGTTTGAATTCCCCATGAATGTGTCATTACACCGTTATTTTATCTATTTATTTATTTATTTTTAGTAATTTCTTCACAGTATCCTTATCACAGGAAAAAAGGCCAGAGGGTTTGCTCTATTTCTGTGCATTATTAATAAGTGCTTCATTCACACAAAACTTACTTAAGATTTTTAAAGACTGAATTTAATTATTTAAAAATGTTTTATTCTTTTATTTTTATGAATTTCTTACAAGGTACTTTGATCATATTTATCCCCACTTTAGTCCCTAACTTCTGTCAGAACCACTCCCACTTCTTTCCTCCTTCCCACGTAGTGTCTTTGTTTTGCTGTGTTTGTGTTCAATGTTCCATCAACTCCAGTGTGTCTACTGGGCGTGGGACCATCTGTTGGAGCCTAGTCCACACCCACCAGGAGCCACACCCTTAAAGAAAACTGACTCTTCCTGCCCCAGAAGGCATCAAGTGTTCACAGCTACTTAGTTAGGGGCTCGTGAACCCCTTCTCACTCCATGCGAAAATATCGATCAGCTTTATGGTGTACAGCTCTTGTACAGGCAACCACAGAGACTAGGAGTTCGTGTGTGCAGCAGTAACATCCAGAAGACACTGTTTTGCTCCAGTCGTCCCGAACCTCTGACTCTTAGAATACTCCACTCCCATATTCCTCAATGGTCCCTGAGCCTTGGGAAAGTGTTATGTCATAGGTGCCCCATTTGTGGTTAAGCAATCAACAGATATTCGTCATCAAAACCAGCTGTGAGTTTCTGTTAACCATCCATTGTACGAAGAAATTTCTCTGATGGGGTCTGAAAGCTGCCATTAATCCCGGTTCAAGACTGGTTGGCCCCCTGGGGTCTACAGCAAGCCCTTTTCACCGTTTTATAATGAAATTTGGTCTTTCGCTGCTCATGTAGGATGCTCACTACATCTAAGTTCGTTACAGCTACTACATCTAAGTCCTTAGCATCTGTGACTCTAGGAAGAATCGAGGTCAGTGAGAGGCTAATTGCTCCAAGCTGTGGTTATCTAAGCCTTGGCAGCCAGTGAGGAAGTCAGAACTATTGTCATTTGTTAGTGTCTTGATATCTGGGCCGAAGGAAAGACCAGCTGGCTCAGGTGAGGTAGACAGGAAAGCAGGGGCAATGGACCATGATATCTGAGAAGGCATGGAAGGTCTGGTGCTCACCATGCCTGAAGTAATCTTACTGTTTTCCTCCTAATTCTTAATTCATGCCACACCATCATCATCCTATGCATGCCCATGTCTTTAGTATGATGAAATAAAATGACATTTGTGATGGTTTATTTCCTTGTCAGCGTGACACAAGGTAGAATCACCTGGGAAAGGGCCTCCATGAGGGAGTGCCTACATTATTAAGTTGCCTTATGGATGTACCTGTGGGAGAGTGTCTTGATAACTTAATTAATGAGATGTGGCCTTGTTGGAGTAGTTGTGGTCTTATTGGAGGAATGTGTCACTGGGAGTGTGCTTGAAGTTTTCAGAGTCCATGCAAGGCTTAGCGTCTCTCCCTGCCTGCTGCCTGCACATCAGTATATAAAACTCTCCACTCCTATTCCAGTAGCATGCCTGTCTGCTTCCCACCATGATGATCATGGACTAACCCTCTAAACCTGTAATCCAGGTCCAAATTAAATGTTTCCTTGGTCATGGTGTCTCCTCACAGTACTAGAAGAGTAACTAAGTCATGCTGTGGGAGGCCACTTGCTGTTCCTGGCTTCCCAGACCCAAAATAATCACACAAAAACTGTAATAATTAAATCACTGTTTGGCCTATTAGCTCTAGCTTCTTATTGGCTAGCTCTTACATCTTAATTTAACCCATTTCTACTAATCTGTGTATCACCACAAGGCTGTGGCTTACCAGGGAAAGTTCTGATGTCTGTCTCTGGTGGGTCTATGTGGCTTTTCTCTGACTCTGCCTTCTTCCTCCCAGCATTCCATTTAGTTTTACCCACCTACCTCTATTATGCCCTGCCAGGCCCAAGACAGATTCTTTATTAACCAGTGGTATTCACAGCATACAGAGGAGAATCCCACATCATTTCCCCTTTTCTGTTTAAATAAAAAGGTTTTAACACAGTAAAATTACATATACCTTAAATTTGTATCAATAAACCAAGATCCTTATCAATGCAAATCTCTAAGCAAAGTCAATGTTAATAAGTTTTGAGTATATATCTATGAAATGGATGCATATATAATCATACATCTCATACATTTAGTTTCAGTTATTATGAATTTTAAAAGTTAATTGTGTAAGAATTCACTAAGATTTACACGTTGTATTCTGATCTTCCTTGACATATAAGCATTCAAATGTAGAACTGAAATATATTTACGATCAGTGAGTTTTAATTGTTATTAATTTTCTCTTGGAAATAGTAGTGTCAAGACTACAGTTGTCAATATCATACAGTTCAAGAATATTCAGCTCAGACTGGGGGTGCAGGTTATTTGGTAATGTACTTGTGTACTTTATCTTAGCTTTTAGTACAATAACAAAACAAGAATGCTGGTGTATTTTGAGTGGTTTCTAAGTCATTAAAAAAATCACTTGAGTTATGTAGTTTGTCATCCCTGGACTCTGAGTGTAGGAGTACCTAGGACACTGAATGGAAACAGAAGCTGCTCTTCCTGGGTGGCCCCTCCAGCCAGGCTCCCCATTCAGCCTCCAGCAGCAACTGTACCATCTGTTTCTGCACCCTGGCAGCCAGGCCTGATGGCTCAGATGGCAACCGCTGCATCCAGTGTGTCTGTGGGCTCTATCGTGGGGGACACCCTGAGTCACGCCATCACTGGGGCTTCACTGGAGTCCACAAAGCCTGGCATCACTTACCAGAAGTCTAAGGGAGCCCAGCTGCTGGACCAGCAGTCTTGTGGGGCCTTGCTCTCTTGAGAGCAAGCTGTTTCTGGAGTGTGCCCAGAATGAGGAAGACATGAAACCCTACAAGGACTTTAACGAGGTGCTGTGGCAGTGCCGAATTGAGAATGGTTTGGTTAAGAAATTCAAACTGAAGAAATGGAAGTCAGCTCTACATAATTGATAGTGCAAGTGTGGTCCCTGAATAAAACTCTTATTAGCTCCATGAATGGCCGTGGAATACAGTTCTATTCACCAAGAGTTCTAGTCTTGGGGTCTGGCCTTCTTGAACCAACTGTATTGTGTTTTGTGAGTTGATGAAAATTAAAGTGGTTTTATTCTGAAGAAAAAAAAAAACCACAACTCAAGATCAGACCAAAGATTCACCTAAGATGATACTCATTGTCTGCCCATGCAATATGCAGTATGGTTGACAGCAACAAGAAGAGCCTTTAAAGAATGCAAATTATGACTAGGACAGCTATGACACTAAGAGTTATTTAATGGTATTTTAGTGGCTACTAAATTCAAGTGGCCACATTTGGCTGGAGCCTGTGTCCCTCCCCTCAGCATAGTCCTAGAGTTATCTTTTTATGGTGATGGATGTCAGGAGCATTTATCATGAACAACTGTGGGCCATGATGCAATTGAAATGTATAGCAATTGATAATTCAGATGTCAACCTACCTTAGAAATTATTCTCAGATGGAGGAACCCTACCTAGCCACTGACTCTGAAAACTGTTGTTTTCATCTGTAATTTCGCTTGTGCAATAACAGCTATGATATCTCCCCATTACCGTGCATTTTCATGCAATGTGTACATTCATGAAAACATCTCAACCTTATAGGCACATACATATTTGTGGATGGTTAGGAAGATGACTTCTCTCTATACTATATTCTCTACATTACAGTGAGAAACTTACGAGCCTGTTCTCTATCATTAGCCTTCCTGACAGAGCAAGTCGGTCAGACATGCGTCCTCTGGACAGATCACAAATGGAACTTTCACAGATTTTACTTATGAAATTGCAGGCATCTGGCCTTGTAGGACCTAAACCTTCAGAGGATTTATGACAAATTA
>JAQHUG010000034.1:1148227-1159845 GCA_028555095.1 Dicrostonyx torquatus | reverse complement strand
CGAAAAAGACAAGATCTCCTGAGTAAATTGGGAGCATGGGGATCATGTGAGAAGGGTGAAGAGGAGGGGAGAGGCAGGGAGTGGAGCAGAGAAAACTGTATAGTTCGATAAAATAAATTTTAAAAACACAACTAGAGAAAAAGAACACACACAAAGTGCATCACTGGAGGTAGACTTTACGATTTCAAAAGCTCAAAGCAGGCCCAGTGTCTCTCTCTCCCTGCTGCCTTCAGATCCAGATGTAAAATTCTCAGTTACCATGTTTGCCTGCCTGCAAGTTCCCTATGATGCAGCTGATAGACTAAACCTCTGAAACTATAAGCAAGCTCCAGTTAAATGTTTCTCTTGTAAGAGTCTCTGTGGCCATGGTGCTTCTTCACAGCAATGGAACACTGACCAAGGCAAATGCCAATACTTCCCAAATTATTACACAAAATAAAAACAGAAGGAACATTGTCCGGTTTATTTCATAAGACCAGAGTTACCCTGATATCCAAACCTAATAACGACCCAACAAAAGAAAAGGGAATGACAGACCAATTTTACTGATGAACACAGATGCAAAAGTTCTCAATAAAATACTTTAAACAATGAATCCAAGAACACATCAGAAAGATCATCCACCATGATCAAATAGGTCCTAAATGGGGTAGCTCCATCAAATCCCTCCCCTCAGGGCTCAGACTACCCTGTGGGATAGGAGACAGAAAGATTGTAAGAGCCAGAGGGGATGGAGGACACCAAGGAAATAAGGCTAACACAAATATGAACTCACAGAGACTGTGGCAGCTTGCACAGGACCTACACAGGTCTGCGCCAGATGGGATCCCAGCACTCGGAGAAGTGGACACAAGCCCCCACCCTAACCCAGAAGCTATCTCCAATAGATAACCACTCACAACTGAAAAACTAGTTTCCTCCAATGGCATCTTTTGGAGGTCCTTTGTTGCATAACATTTAGTCAGGGCATTTGCTGAATTATTCATTTCTAATTCCTGTCTTATTTGTCATCACTTATTTTGCCTTGCAGGTCTTTTTGTATGTATCATGGCTTCCAGTTTTGTGTTTACATGGGATTCCTGTGTTAGTGAACACATGTGTCTCTGCATCTGTTTGTGTTTCTTCTGCCTTTTTTTTTCAGTTTGTTTTGCCCTATTCCAATTTGTTGCTGTTTTATCACATTTTATTTTGCGATTATTCCTTAGATGCCTGTTTGTTTTCTAAAGAGAGATAGGGTATGAGGTGAGGTAGGGAGGATCCAGAATGAATTGGGGGAGGAGACCCCTAATCAGAACATGTGAAAAAATACTTTCAATAAAAGAAAAATTAGTAAAATAAAAAGGAAACCTAAATATAGGGCTGTTAAGACAGCATACATAAACTGAGTTCCACGGTTATTTACAGTCAGGACATGGTGTAGGAGGGTTCTTCTGTATTTGGGTTACTCTCATTGGTTGAACAAAGTACCGCCTGGACTATAGGAGAGGACACAGCCCTTAGGTGGGTGGAGTAGACAGAACAGAAGGTGGTGGGAGAGAAGGAAGCGTGGCAGATACCATGATGCTCCAGCCCAAGATGGATGCAGATTAGAATCTTCCGATAAGTCACCACCTCGTGGTGACATACAGACTTTTATAATGGATTAGTTTAAGATGTAATAGTTAGCAAAGAAGAGGCTAGTGATAATGGGCCAGGCAGTATTTAAATGAATACAATTTTCATGTGGTTATTTCGGGCATAATCTAACCGTGCGGCCGGGAGCCAGGCTGGATGGAACAAAAGGGCCCCCATTTCTCTCAGGTGCTGGGAGCACAACTTGCCCCTCTTACAACAAGGACACACTGTTCACACACCAGTTATTTCTCTTATTTTTGCTATATTGTTACTCTTCTCATGTTGTGGGAACACAGAGACATAGTGCATGTGTAATGTAAAGTCGGTACAATCACTTAGCTGTCTGCCTTAAACAAATTGTTTAGCCTCCCCCAGCTTGCTCATTTCTAAGCAGATTCAATAATGTATTTTGCTATATAGAGTAGCTAGGAGGGTTCAATGGCAGGGCATTTATAAAGGGTCTAGCACACAGTAAATAGTAAAATCAGTTCAAGTTGTCTCTTAGCCACTGCCTTTCCTTGCTACCTTCCTCACGCCCATATTGTTTTTTTTTTCCTAAACAATGGTCAGGAATCCAGTTGGAGCTGATCTTGCCCAAGCCCATATTGGAAGTACAGAGGGCTTTCCCTCAGGAGTGTCCATTGTGACTGTCATTACAGAGGAAACCGTTGCGTTTTCCAAACTCTTTCAGAGTCATGAACAGTAGTAGCTATAATTAATGCTGCTAAGAATGATCAGAGCAGTGTTTTAGTTCATCAGGGGGACATACTTGTAATCCCAGCACTACGAAAGTGCAGGCAGAGATATCAGTAGTTCAAGGTCAACCAGTACAGCTGGCATTCAAGACTAGCCTGAGCTACAGAAGACCCTGCCTTGCCAGGCGTTGGTGGCACACGCCTTTAATCCCAGCACTCGGGAGGCAGAGGCAGGCAGATCTTTGTGAGTCCAAGACCAGCCTGGTCTACAAGAGCTAGTTCCAGCGCAGGCTCCAAAGCCACAGAGAAACCCTGTCTCGAAAAAGAAGAAGAAGAAGAAGAAGAAGAAGAAGAAGAAGAAGAAGAAGAAGAAGATACTGCCTCAAAAACACAATCACAATTTGGCCATGGTAGCTCACACCATTAATACCAGCACTCTCGGGCAGGAAGATCTCATGTGAGTTTGAGGCCAGTCTGGTCTACATAGCAAGTTCTAGAACAGCCAGAACTACATAGTAGAGAGACCCTGGTTTTAGCAAAAAGCAAAACAAAACAAAATAACAAGCAACAAAACAAATTGTAAATGTTTTAGCTGGCAATACATTCAAAATTAAAAGTTCCTGTTTACTGTAAAGCAAAACCAACCCTAGAAAACCACCAGGAGGCAGCATTTCACAACGTTACAGATGAAGAACGCTGAGCAAGCATGTTTTCCTTTTGTAAAGTGAATTTATTGGAAAGAGATTTTTGAAGAGGATATTTTACCTAAAAAAGACACTTCAGTCTGAGAGGTTAGTCTCTGTGAGTCGTCCCGAGTAACCGTAAGTCCTAAGGCTCGAGAACAGCCAAGCAAGGAGTGTAGCTAGTGACTCCCACCCCTGTTGATTTTCTTTGAACCCTGTGTTTGCTCATAAAGTCTTTCCGGATTGCACGCCACGCACAGAAAATAATTGACTTCTCATCGTTCTCACCGAAAGCTCCAAGGGAAGGGCTCCATTACCCGTAGACACAGATTCTAGGCAGAAGCACCTGCTATCTTGTTCTTAGGGGTGAATTGCTCAGAGTAAGCTATGACGCGACCTCCAGAGCAGAACGGTGCATCTAGTGCAGCTATGTTCCAGTCGAGGACTGAAAGAACAGGCAGGCTATGCCAGCTCTATCCATGTTTTGCAAACATTAAAGCTGCATGTTTTAATTTCTCCCTCTGAATCACATTTTATTGTGATTTTATTAATCATCGCTTTGAAGAAGATCCATTCCGTAGGTCCAAGTGTGTTAGTTAGACATGGTGTGCTTACTCTCCCTTGGAAGACAGTAAAACTAGACCCTCTGGGAAGAAAAAAGGAGGATTCGTTACAGTGTTTCATCTCCTGAGCCTGTTGTGACATCAAAGGTAGGCCTGATGGACTGGCTGGCAGAGTTTCCTTGTGGGAACTTCCCTTTCATCTGTGAAATCCGCTCAGCAAGGCTTGCTGCTCCACGCTTAAAGGCGGTATTGAAGCTGGGGGAGTAAACAAAAATACTAAACAAGGACCAGCAAGAAGGCTCAGCAGGTAAGTGGTTTGCAGTGCAAGCCTGAAGAGCTGAGTTTAAGCCTTAGCCTATGTAAAAGGCTGGTGAAGAGGGCGTATGTAATCCCAGCATTCCTATGAAGAGACGGGAAGTGGAGGTAAGTCATTCACTAGGTTGTCTTGGGCCAAGCCAGCCTGGCTGGAGTATACAGCGTAGCAGGAAACAGAGACAGACCCTGCCTCAACAAGGTGGGAAAAGAGAACCCAACTCCTGAAAGTTGTCCTCTGACCTCCACACAAGAAGCACATTTGCTCCTGAATTCTCTCTCTCTCTCTCTGTGTCTGTCTCTCTTACCCCCAATAAATTAATAGATAAATAAACAATATTTAAAGAATAAAATATTTTTAAAAATTGTGTGGAAATGCAATGAGTTCATGTCTTGGTGAGTCAATATCCGAAGCAAGCATAGCTGAGAAATAAGAGGGAAGGAAGATGCATCACCTGTGGTGAATAGAGCAAGGGATTTGCTTCCAAAGCTATATTCTCGAGATAAGAAAGCACCGGGGCTGGCTCAGTGGGGAAAAGCACATGCCTGGTGGCACAAGTTTGATTCCTGGGAGCCACATCAAGGTGGAATAAAAAAATAACAGCCTTCATAAAGTTATTCTCTGACCTCCACACATCAGCTAGCACGCGCATGCACGCGCGTGCACGCGCGCGCGCGCGCGCACACACACACACACACACACACACACACACACACTGAGTGAGATGCCCCCATTGTTAGGATTCAGGGGTTATGCTGGCCTGTCCAGTCATCTGGCAGGATGTACCCAGGCTGTAGTCTGGCCCGTCCAGGGTCCTAGTCTGTATACA
This sequence comes from Dicrostonyx torquatus, assembly GCA_028555095.1. Classification (NCBI taxonomy): domain Eukaryota; kingdom Metazoa; phylum Chordata; class Mammalia; order Rodentia; family Cricetidae; genus Dicrostonyx; species Dicrostonyx torquatus. The sequence goes on along the minus strand of JAQHUG010000034.1, from coordinate 1,155,148 downwards.
GGTGCAAAGGTCCCTTTAAGAGACAAATTCTGCCCACTCCCTTCTCTCTTCCTTTCTGCCATTTTCTCTGAGGGAGCAATTTTTTTTGTCACTCTCCCCCCTCGCTCTCTCGGTCTCTCTGTCTCTCCCGTTCTCTCTTCCCTTCCCATTGCCTTTATCTCAAATAAACTCCACGCTCAAGCTCTGTCTGCTTGGTGTATTTGTCTCCTGCGGTCCTCACCTGCCACAGGACCCACTCCCGCCATTTAACAACACCCAGAATCTTGGGGATTTGGAAAGCTTGGTTCCCAATTGGTGGCACTGTTTGGGAAGCCTAAAGAGGTGTGACCTTGTTGGAGGATGTCCCTGGAGGCGGACTTTGAGAATTTAAAGACTTGCACCACCGTTTCTAGTCCGCTCTCTCTGCTTCATGCTTGTTCAAGTTGCGAGCTTCATCTTTCAGTTCCAGCTACCCACTAGGCTCCAGGCTACTAGTATGGACTCTAACCCTCTGTAATTGTAAAGTCAATAAAGCCTTCCTTTTATGTAGTGCCTTTGACAATGTGTTTATCACAACAACAGAAATGTAACTCACACACACCCAATAAGAACTTTCTTTCTTTCTTTTTTTTTTTTTTTGAGAGAAGGGATACTTTTTTTAATATTTATTTATTTATTATGTATACAATATTCTATCTGTGTATATGTCTGCAGGCCAGAAGAGGGCACCAAACCTCATTACAGATGGTTGTGAGCCACCATGTGGTTGCCAGGAATTGAACTCAGGACCTTTGGAAGAGCAGGCAGTGCTCTTAACCTCTGAGCCATCTCTCCAGCCCGAGAAGGGATACTTTTAAAGCATTAATTAGAGGGGTTTCTTCCTTAAAGTTGTCTGCCTAATTACTTCTGGCCAAAAGGATTGTAGGAAGAGGGTGGACATATGGCCAGGGAATTTTTCTCTCCCTGGGGTAAATCTTGCAACCCAGAAAAGAGGCCAATGATGGGAAAGTGTTTCCCACCCAGGTAAGGCTCTGAAAGCAATAGTCACCCCTCTGCCTGCCCACCTTGGCAATGGACAGAACAACAGAAACCTGGACGTCCGCTACATTGAATAGAGAGTAACTGGCATCGAGGTCCTCAGCCAAAGTTTCTATTGGGGACCCAGTCATTCCTGAGGCTGCAGGTAGTAGATAGGAAACTCCTTCAGAAATTCCACACGCCACTTCAGCAGAGCATGGGTTGCTCCAGGACAGACCCTGTGCATGGAAGACAGAGCCAGGGGGTGAGGTGGAAGATGGAGGGGAAATCGGGTGACCTATGTGGCTAGAAATAGCCAGCGTGACAACAAGACAGCCAAGGAGGCACGTGGGCCCTGGCCAGGCAAAGCGAATACAGATTACAGACAATAATCACCAGAGCCTATTTAAAGGCTGAAGATGCAGAAACGTCCTCCCACTTGGACCAAACTCTTTCATTAAAATCACAGGCTGGACAGGGCTGCTTCCTCCCCTTCCCAAGGGTGCCTATTAGTCTCTCTTCTCTTTCTTTCCTTGTTGAATTCACTAGAACTGTCCCTCTATCTATTTCACTAGAGAAACGGGACTTAACATTGAGCCCCCCTTGACAAAAGAAACGACATGCTAGGAATAGCCTCAAACTGCAACCTTTTCTTGGCTATCTGCCAGACGGTATCCCAAATTTTTGCACCCACCAATATCTTCCTCCTTCAACGCACACTGTACATCTGTCACGCCTCCTGGACCGTCAAAAGGAAGCCACTAGTCCACACACCATCTGGGAACTCCGCCACAGGTCGGAGTCAGAGATCTTCACTCATAGGCCCCAGTGCAGTCCGCTTCCATGGTAACAGGACTCTCTCAAGTCTGCTACCCACGCATTACCCCAGCCTTGCTTCACGTGTCCAGTGAGACTGAGTCTATAACCAGCAGCTAGACCTTGACTCTGAACCTCCAACTGTTCTTCTGCAGTACTTCAGGAAAAACAACGACGTTGATAGTAATGACACCAATAATAATGTGTGACTGACGTGGGATGGCCCTCTGTACGCTATGAATATGCTTTATTACCATTGGCAAAATAAAGAAGCTGCTTTGGCCTATGACAGGGCACAATATAAATAGGCGGGAAAACTAAACTGAATGCACGGAGAAAGAAGGCGGAGTCAGGGAGATGCCATGTAGCTGCCCAAGAAGCAAGAACCCCATGGTAAAATAAAAAAATAATAGAAATGGGTTAATTTAAGATGTAAGAGTTAGTTAATAAAAGGTCTGAGCTAATAGGCCAAAGAGTATGTAATTAATATTAAGCCTCAGAGTGGTTATTTTATAAGTGGCTTCAGGAACAGGCTGACGGGGAAAAGCTGGTCCAGGGGAGCCAAAGGATGAAGAATATTTGGAGCTACAAACCTCAATACCTGGGAGGCAGAGTCAGGCAGACTTAAGTTTGAGGTCCATCCTGGGCTACCTGATGAGACGGGGGGGGGGGGTCTTAACATCCATTGTCCCTTCCACCTGCCTGCTGGGGAAAAAAGTGAAGGAGAAAAGAACACAAAAGAGAGTTAATGAGATAACGAGATTCCCATCCCCGCCCCTCTTCCTGCTGCCACACAGAGGAACTAGGAATACCTAAGGGTCTCAGGCTCTGGGTAACTCCTCCCACTGGCCTGGAAAAGAACTTAGGAGTGCAGTCTCATGGGGAAGAGTGAGAAATTTGATGTTGGGGATATGTTTTGGATGTAAACTCTCTCCCACAGTCTCGTGTGTTTGAACACTTGGTCCTCAAGTTACGGTCCTGTTTCTGGAGGTTTGGTTACCTTTAGAATGTGGAGTCTAGCCAACAAAAAATGGGTAACTGAGGAGCATGAGTGGGCCCTGTGTCTTATAGCCTTGCCCTTCTTGAAGCTGGAGCTCTCTACTTCTGGGTCAGAACCGTGCAGCCAGCAGCTCCCCATGCACTGTTACTGACATGGATTGAGCCCTCTGCCATGCTTTTCCATCATGGTAGTCTGCCTCCTGCAACTGGGAACCAAAGTAAACCCTTCCTCCTATTAGTTGCTTTGGGCCAAGTAGGTCATCACAGCAATTAGAAAGAAAATAGCGTGAGCTAGTTACTTAGACTTTTATAGATGGCAACTTGGCCATATTCCCTGGCTTCATCTCTGCTACTCACTGGGCCACGTGGGAGATTCACTGAACCCTGCTACATCTGAAGATAAGAACACCACCGAAGGGCTGCCACAAAGATTAAAAGAAGCAGAAGGAGATGCTCTGGGTATAGGGTAGCTGGCAAGGAATAATAGTAAGTGCTAACCGTTATCACTGGCTTCATGATGTTAGTTAGCTTCCTCACAGAGGAAAATTTGAATTCCTGTTTTTAAGGAGATTGCTCGAGATTGAATCCAGGGACTTCACTGTGCTAAGCATGTGTTCTCGTGGTAAGCTACAATCCCAGCCCTTGAGTATCTCTAGAAATAAATGTGTTTTCATCCTTGATCAGTACAAATTGATACTGTACATTTACTGGGGTCCGTTCTGCACTCCAGCCTATTGCATGGCTGGAGTTAGTGCAGTTCATCCCTACCCTCGTCTCCAGAATGCTTTGGTAAGCAGCACCGGGACAGCCTGGCAAGGGAAGGGCGATTCCTGACCTTCAGGGGTGGAAAGGCAGGTTTCACCAGTCTGTCAATCAGGGATTAGCAAGTGAACTGAGAGGAGGGCAAGGCCTGCAGAAGTGTTCTGTTTCACAAGGGCAATGAAATTGTTGCATTTTAAAGGAATATTTAGTGTGTGGCAGCACACCGGGCTAACCACGGCCTCAATCCTCACAATGGCTGAGTCCCTGCCCCCTTCAACTCTTCTATACCCCCGCGCTATTAAATCACATGAATTTTCCAGTCTTCTAAACTTAACATGCACCCCTGGCCTAAGGCCACTGGAATTTCTAAATCAGTGTCCTCGGCAGACACCTGTTCTCCTGCAGAAAGAAGTCACAGGGAACAGACAGCCTGCTTCCCAAACCTGCCCGGTTCACTTTCTGCACCCCAGGGAGTGTGCAGAGGCTGGACCCAGCCATGGGGTGTGGTTCCATTAATCTTTGCCTTTTCCTTGCTTCCCAGTCTTCAAACAGTGTGACAAATTACTTGCTTCTTTCCACAGTTCTGAAATGGGGTTAGACTTGTCCAAAGTAAACCGTGTGGTGACACATGGCATCAAGCTCTCATTCACTTGACAAAGCTCCGCAGACTTGGGAGAAATATATGTGTGTGTGTGTGTTTATATATATTATATATAATATAGTTATAATTATATTAGTTTTTCAAGACAGCATTTCTCTGTGTAATCCTGGCTGATTGGAACTCACTCTGTAGACCAGGCAGGCCTTGAACTCACAGAGATCCACCTGCTTCTGCCTCCCAAGTGCTGGGATTAAAAGTGTGCACCACCAGCGCCCAGCCAAAACATACCTTAGAGCTTGCTTTTGTTTCTGGTTTGAGGGAATACAGTCCTTCATCATAGGGAAGACATGGCAAGGAGAGCAAAAAGTGTCACCACATTTAGACTGAGCCTTCCTTCCTTCATTAATCTATTGTGGAAACACCCACACAGATGCATCAGGAGATTTGTCTCCTAGGCGAGTCTAAATACGGCTAAACTGTCAGTGTAGGTTAGCCATCGCGCTAAATAAATAATTACCTTCCTACAGTCTCTGCCTTCAACTGATAGACGTATCCTTTTCACTCTGTCTCTAAGATTAAAAATGTTCTCTCAATGGCCCTCTTGCTGCAAAGCAAGGAGGTTGTCACCCCTGGACAAGTCAGATGGAGGTGTGAAGGGAAAACGTGAGGTCCCCATTTCTCAGGTCAGCCATGGGGGCCTGAGAGCCAACATGAAGACCCCTCTGAGATCCAACGGTGGAAAAGCAAAATCTAGATAGCTTCAGGATTCACTGGGGCAGCTAAGGGCAGGTCCAGCGCTGGGGCTGGGATGTGGGGAGGCCAGCGCATAGACAGGTGGCCAGACAGCAGAGCCAGTGTAGGTGACCTCGGCCCCCTCCTGTGGCTCAGGCTTTTGGGCTGCTCCTCAGGAACATAGCTGCCTGGATAAGGATGTGTTTGTGTCCTAGGTCACTTTGCCCTTGTCATTTCTCAAATGGGCTGCTGGTTCCACGAGTGTGAGGGAAGTCTTTACCAAGTGTTGTCCGTTTTCTCAGCCAGCGACCCAGGCCTGCGTACCAGCAGCCTCCATTCTGTTTCCTTTACGTCTCTGTTTTGGATGCTAGCCAGGAAACACGATCTTTTCTAACAGCGCCGGCAATCAGGAAAACATCTTCTGTATGTGGCGTGTCATCAGCTGAGTGGACTCTTGGAGTTTGTGCTGGCATCTACCCAGAACCACCACTTGCCTCTTCTAAGTGCAACGGCTGAACCCTGTCCTCTTCGCTTTCTCTTCCCTTCCCCAACTTCCCTTCCCCAACTTCCCTTCCTCCACCTGAGTGCGGTGGAATTTTATTTGAACTGAGCAAAGATGTGTTACAACTGTTTATACTGCAGACTCTTACTTTCACTGTGGGAAGGGGTGTTACTTTTGTTTATGCTGCGTTTGTTTAATTACGGAAGATGTGTTGCATTGGCTTCACCTTGCCTGCTTAAGGCACCTGATTGGCCTAATAAAAAGCTGAAAGGTGACAACTAGGCAGGAGAAAGGATAGACGGGACTGGCAGAGAGAGAAAATAAATAGGAGGAGAAATCTAGGCTAGAGAGAAGAGAAAAAGGAACAAGAAATGAAGGGAGAGGAGAGAACAAGGGACTTCTTCTAGCCCAGGACTAGAAGCAAGACAGCCGCCAGCAGACATGAGAAACAGTGAAAGAAGGATATATACAGAAAAACAAAAGAAAAATTAAAAAAAAGCCCTGGGGCTAAAGGTTAAGAAAGAGAAACAGTCCATTTAAGTTAAAAGAGCCAGAAATGAGCCTAAGCTAGGCCGAGCATTCAAAACTCATAATTAATCTTGGTGTCATGATTTGGGAGCTGGTTAGAGGCCTAAAAGAAAAAACCTGGCACCCATGAGTCTATGGCTTTGTTACGGTGGAACAAATCTCATTTTATGTCACTTGTCCAGCAACTTTGATGCATGTGTCCGTCATCTGCGTGCTCCCCTGAAAGCTCTTTATTATGAGCAAGTTCATGTCTTTGTCCTCAAACAAAAAGTCCTTTTTCCCCTCTTAACTGAAGGTGGTCTTTGTAAGAGTTCCCGACAGCCTTGACAAGCTAAGACTGCTTCACAAAGCAGTCTGGAACACAGAGGCAAGAGGATCATTGCAGGTGTAGAGCCAGCCTGGCTTATGTGGAGTTCCAAGAAGGCACCGGGAGACCCTATGTAAAACAAACAAAAAGACAAAGAACAAAGATTCAAACTCTCCGCATGTCCAGGAAACATAAAAATGTGCTTTGTGTCCACGATGCCAGGAAAATGCAAATTAAAGCCACACTATAGAACTACTACACATTTGTCACAGTAGCTGAGATTTAAAAGAAGGAATAAAACCCAAATGTCAGTCTTAACGCTCATACTACTGTACAAATGAACACAACCAGTAGTGCTGCACCTAATAGAACTAAAATATATGTGTGTTGTACAGCAAGGGATGCTAGTGACCATCCGAGGACATTTCCTAGAACAGTCATTGTGGTGTCATTGCTTCAAACAGCACTTAAATATTTGTCAACAAAAACATAAAACAAGAAACTGACGTGGCCATTGTAGTGACTGTTTGGGCTCTTTAAGAAACAAGCCACGTCCACTCCTTTCCTGCCTGCAGCCACAAATGCTCACCTTCTCTTCCTGTTCTCTCTGGGAGAGGCAGCTGCTTCTTCTTCTCTCTCTCTCTCCCTTCTCTCTCTCACTCTCTCTCTCTCCATAAT
>JAQHUG010000034.1:1121199-1143397 GCA_028555095.1 Dicrostonyx torquatus | reverse complement strand
GCTGGTTAGAATCATGCCGGTAATCCACAGTCAAGTGGCGATACATGTTATTAGAAATGGGTTAGATCAATATGTAAGAGTTAAGCAATAAGAGGTTGGAACTAATGGGCCAGGCAGAGTTTAAATGAATACAGTTTGTGTGTAATTATTCCAGGTATAAGATAGCCAGGGCCAAAAGCAGGCCTGCAGACAGGAGCCAGGAACAGGGCCCGCTCCTTGGCAGAGACACAGCTGCCCCACATTGCAACAAGCCACGCCCCAGCTCTTGGGATTTCCAGCTGTAAAACCCACCAGAATTCACTCCCCTGCCATCAGGAACTCATGAGGATCTCGTGCTCAGAGCAGCTGCAAACACAAGAACACAAGTTGTTTTGCTCCGAGCAGCTGCAAGCATAACAAGTTGTTCAGGGTCTGGGTCCACAGCCCCCAACAGATGATAAGTTACTTCTCGATTGCTTGTATTGCAGTGTGACTAATAAAAGACAATAAAGTCCTTCCTCTCTGTTTTCATAGCTTTATTTTCTTTTAAATTTACAATTTAAAAAATTTTTAATTTATGTTTAAAGTTTTATATGTGTGTGCCATATTCAGGATAGGAGACCAAAATCATATTCAATGAAGCACACTTCCTAAATCAGTGACGTAACTAGCTATTCACGTGTCTACCAACGAAGGCAAAACGAGCTCTTAGCATCTATGAGCGCACGCGTGAGCTGAGCACTCAGGACTGAAGTGGTCTCCCGTCCGACCACTTAAGAGTGATAATGGGGCTAGTCTTTATAGATCGAGTTCTTGTACCGCGTAATACAACCTGTGAGGGGAGAGCTAGGATACTCTGGGGTTTTTATGATGCTTTTACTTCCTGCCTGGCTTCTGTCCATCAATGTTGCGTCTTAGCCAATGTCACATTAAAGTCAGATTCCAAAATCCTCCCCATGACTCAGTATCTAGCTTGGTGACTCATCTTCCAGCTTGGCTCCTTTTTTTTTATTTCCTTTTCCTTTCAAAGTGGATGTATATTAGTTATTCAAAATAATGGTTTCTCTTTCTGTGCATGCGTGTGTATGCATGTGTGTGTGCATGTGTACATGTGGAAGCCAGAGGTTGACACTGGGAATTGTCCTCTGTTGCTCTCCGCCTTATTTTTTGCCACAGTCTCCCACTGAACCTGGGGCTCACTGATTTACCTAAGCTTTTGGTCAGTGAGTACCAGGGATCTGTCTGTTTCTGCCTTACCACTACTGAGGTTACATTGAGTGTCGCTGTGCCCAGATCTTTTTTTTTTTTTTTTTTTATTACATGTGTATTGGAGATCTGAACTCAGGCCCTCCCATTTGCATGGCAAGTACTTTCACTGACTATGTCACCTCCCTGGCTCCAAAGGAATGGATCCTCTTGTAACATTCTCCTACGTGTGTGTGATTCACGTAGGGCATCGTCACCCCCATTGCCTTCTCTTTTTTTCCTCTCCCTCCCACTCGTCCCCACCACTTCCCACACAGCCTGCATCCACTTTCAGGTCATTTCCTAATCTAGATGCCACCTTTGAGACCCTTGTCTTGGTGTAGATTTCCTGGCTCTATAATCTGCTTCCCCTCTTTTGGTTTCCGAGTGCATGATTTGTTTTTGTAGTTCTGTGTAGTTCACCATCGCTCACTCGGTGCCTCGGAGCACTCTATCATCCTTCCCCCAAACGTCCTCAGTTAATATATGATTCAGCCTGCATTGGCCCCTGTGACCTTGTGACTTAGCAAAACTGATGGAAAAATACAGTTCCTGCCGTGGGGCACACCCGATCTGTGTCTCAGCTCTGCTACGGTCACTGTGTAAACCTGGCTTCACCTCTCAGCTGAAGGATACTCTAGAGAGGTCCAGAACGTCCAGTTCTACACAGCTCTGCAGATTTGTTTCTCGTTTGAGTCTTCTGAATCACTGGGGTGGTGGCTCAGTGGTAGAAAGTACTAGAAGCAGTTTCTAGTACTGAACAGTAAACCAAAAAGAAAAATCTACTGTCTTATTTGGTAAATCTCTATCTCTCATTATATATATATACACACACACACACATATATATTACCATTGTGTTAATCGGGATATTCTAATACAAGCTTCAATAACAAATAATTCCCAACTCTCAGTGCCTTGATGCTCATAGCATAACCTAGTGTAAGTCAGGTACTCTCTCCCACTGATGACTCAAGCAGGGATCCAAACTCCACCCACCATATGACTCTTCTGCACAGAATCCTTCCACTTGCCCAGCCCCACGGAAGCAGAGAGGGGGTGGACGAGATCTCACACGATAGTGTATGTATGTGTGTGCACGTGCATGTGTGTGCGGGGTGTGTGTGTGTGTGTTCATATGCTTGCAAGTTTATGTGTGTCCAAATGCACATGTATGCAGGTCTGCGTGGGGGTCAAAGATCAACCTCTAATGTCACTCCTCAGGAACTGTCTATCTGGTGTTTCTCACTGGAGCATGGGTCCCGTCGATTAGGCTAATCTGTCTGGCCAGGAGCCCTTCCTGGGATCCTTCTGTCTCTATCTCCCCAGCACTGGGCGGGATTACAATTGGAGTCAAACTCAGGTCCTCAGTGTGGCAGGAACTTAACCAACTGAGCCATCTCCTCAGCCTTCACAGGATATTCTTATAGCTGACTTTGTATGTGCGATTTGCACACATACACCGTTATCCAGAACGGACTCTCACTTGTCCCGCCTATATGGAAAGGAAGCAGAGCAATGGATGCTTCCTACGCCGCCAGAAAGAGGAAACGGTATTGATGAGCAGACGTCTGGCCTGTCAATCACAGTTGTCCCAGTTTCACACTCAGTGGGCACTGAGAATAAAACTGCACAATACTTTTCCTCTATTTCTTTTTTTTTAATAAAAAATATAGGTTTTCACTATGTAGCCAATTTCGGCCTAAACTCAGGGTCTGCCTCCATCTACTTCCTGTGTCAGAATTGCAAACATCTGCCACTCTGTCCAGTGTATAAACTTATTTGAACAAGTAAGATGTATATGTATATGCTAAACATGCTCAAAGCCTCTTGCATTGGTTACCTTATCTGGTTTAATATTACAACAGTTCTGTGAAATTTTGTAAGGATTAAGCAAGGCAAAATATGAAAGTGGCTGGTACCAATAATCATTTCATTTTTTTCTATATTTCATAGTCCATGGAGAAATTCCCAAAGTTAGGATATTAAAAGAGCATTTGGGCCAGGCGGTGGTGGCACAATCCTTTAATCCCAGCACTCGGGAGACAGAGGCAGGCGAATCTTTGTGAGTTCGAGACCAGCCTGGTCTACAAAAGCTAGTTGCAGGACAGGCTCCAAAGCCACAGAGAAACCCTGTCTCGAAAAACCAAAAAAAAAAAAAAAAAAAAAAAATGCTTCAGAGAAACCCTACCTCGAAAAACAACAACAAAAGCAAAGCAAAACAAAACAACAAAAACAAAAGAGCATTTGGATGCTGTCTTTAATTCATATTTAACTCATATAAGATGAATAACTTGTTACAGACTTATGTGTTAGAGATTATAGTGTATGCGTATTTTTTTCCTCCATTACAGTGTCAAATAACTGAAGAAAAGAGGAGGAAGGATTTACTTTGGTTCATGGTTTCAGAATTTACAGTTCGTGGTCCTCAGGTTCCACTGACTCTGGACCTATGGTAAGGTGCAGCACCAGGTGGAGGGTTTCACGGAGCAGTTTTTCACCTAATGTGGCCAGGAAGGAGAGAGAGCCTGACGTGGTAGCTGGTGCCTACAGTCCCAGCCCTCAGGAGGCTGAAACAGAAGGCTCACGTTGAGTTTGAGGCTAGTTTGTGCTACACAGTAAGTTCAAGGTCAGCCTCCTCTCTATCAAAACCCAGTTTCAACAGAAAACAAAGAAAAACAGTTGCGGGTGTTAATGTACTCCTGTGACCCTAGCAGGTGGGAGATAGAGGCAGGAGGATCAGGAGTTCAAGATTGCCTGCTACAGAGCAAATTCGAGGCCACTTTGGGCAACATGAAGCCCTGCCTCATAACAAGACAATAATAAAAGCAGACAGGAAGGGGGTGGGGCAAGACATATCCTTCAAAGACACAAAATGGTCAGCTTCCTGTAACCAGACTCCACCTCCTGTCACCCACCTACCAATAATGCCATTAAATTATCACTCACTCCATCAGAGGATTTTCCTATTGATGGCATCAGAGTCCTTAGGATCTAATCACTTTCATAAAGTTCTGGCAACCAGAAACCCATTCTTTAATGTTCTTGGAGGCATTTTAGATAGAATGCATACAGAAAATATGTTCTTTAAAAAAAAGGAATCATACCATTACAACACATCAAGGTAAGTTTGCTGGGCTCTTTAATTAATTATAAGACCAAACAACCATGCAACAGACTATTGAGAAGCATAGCGAGAGGTGTGCCTAAAATCCATGATTTAACACCTTGATATCATTTACCTAATATGCAATAGAAAGAAAATTTGGGTGATATGCATTCTCTCTCTCTCTTTCTTTAATTTGGTTTTTGTTTTTTGGTATTATGCTCTTTTCTCTCTTTTCTTTACTGCAGGCCTAGCCTTTTCCACTGGTCTGGACTGCAGAGTTCAGCTTCACGTCCAAGTTCAGGTTGACGACCAGCATGTGGGGTGGGGGTGGGGCTTGCCTCTGCACAGCTTCTGTTGTCTAGGTGCTGGCTGACCTTTGCTCTACTTCCTGTCTGCCTTCCTATGGGGTCCCAAACAGCATCTGCACACTGATCCTGCAGCCAAGCTTCCATCACACATTTTCACTCCTACCCCCGTATTTATGCTCGCCCCGTTCCTCCCAGCCACCCAGAGGATTAATGCTGAAGAGACTGCTAGAAGCTGATAAGGAAGCCTAACAGATTTTGACTGAAAATGGGGAAGGAAAGGGTAAGAAAGGGGTAAAGTCAGTTGGTGGTCAAGGGCAGCAAAAGGCAACGAGGATGGAAAGGAAATAGTTTTGCATTTTAATTTCAGGCCTGCGTTATTTATTTATTTCTAAAGAAAAGCACATGCTTGCCTTAAACTTGATCTTGAGTATAGACACTCTCATGGAGAGAAATGTCCCCACCAAGTTTTCTCCACCATTGTGGTAGGGATGCTTGATCCAGCTTGTCACCACGTCTTCTGTAAGACTTTCAGAATCTAGTGACTTCTGGCCAAGAAACAGAACAATGATTCTTATTTCCTGGTGGGTTTGGGTGTAAACAGGTAAGACTTCAAGGGAAGGCACCTTAGGAGAAACCGTGTAAGATTCACACACTGCGACATGACGGTATTGTTCATAGGCAATGGGTCCACCTTAACGGGCTGGGGAGGTTGACACTGTCTGCACAGAAAAGCATGCGAGTTTCAAATCCGGTTCTGCTTTTCATCCTGTTCAATCAAAACAGAACCTTTCCAAAGAAAGACGGGAAGAAATGTCCCACCAAAAGGGCGCTTTTTGACGGAGAGGCTGCAGGAGACTCTTTTCATCTTGCATTTGATGGAAAAAGCCCTCTGGGCTTTGGGGTCAGGAGAGAAGACTCCAGCAGGCCTATGAGGGACTGGCTCTGTTCCTGCTAGCTCTGGTATGGGTCCCTCATAGAACCTTCCCATTGTCTGACCCCAGAAGGCTTGCTGGACAAACCAATGCGGCCTTTGTTTCTGGACTTGCTCGCTTTCATTTTAAGACGTTTACGTCATCGCAAGTCACTCATGGTGGAGTTGGTGTGAACAGAGACATTTCCAAAGAGTGGGAAGAACACTTTAGGTCGTGGTTGAAACTGACGGACAATGTGTACATTCTGTGACGCTGTCATCTAGTCACGGCTGGGGTCGGGGAGTCCTCTAACAACTGCCTGCTTTCTGTTGAGCTTCTGAGTGTACAAAGACACTGAGAGTTTCTAACAATCAGAGACTTCTTTTATAGCCAATTTCTTTTCTTTTCTCTCTCTCTCTCCCTCCCTCCCCCTCCTTCCCTCTTTCTTTCTAAGACACAGTCTCTCTATGTAGCCCTGGCTGTCCTATGTTAAGACAGAGTCTCTCTACTTCTACATAGCTCTGGCTGTCCTACGTAGACCAAGCTGGCCTTGAACTCCCAAAGATCCATCTACCTCTGCTTCCTCAGTTTTTGTCTTGAACAGATAAATTCAGACAGACCTTTTAACCAGCAGTTTATTAACAAAGCACCAGTTTAATTAGCAAAACTAAGCAGAGCTAAGGTGGCACACGCCTTTAATCCCAGCACTCCGTAGTCAGAAACACATGGCTCTCTGTGAGTTCGAGGCCAGCCTGGTCTACATAGTGAGTTCAGCACAAGCAGGGCTATGTAGAGGGACCCTGCCTCAAAACAAATAAAACAAAAACAAAAAAACAAACAAAGCTAAGCAGAGCACTCCAAAGATGGATTGGAGTGGGCTGTCCCTAAGTAGAAAGCTGATTCATGAGCTCTGCATGGTAGATTTTAAACTATTTTTATGAATATTTATGAGGTGAGTGTTAAAAGCATCCAGAATCTTTAGACCCCAAGTAAAGAACTCTGGAGGGAAGTCTGGCCCTCAGCTCTGCCATATGCAACAGGATCAAGGTCTACTGTTCTGCGTCAAAACAGCTTGATCTATAGTCTCACTTTGATCAGCCCGGTCCTTTCTCTTCACCGGTCAGCTTGGCTAACTCCTGCCCAGCCACAAGCCCTTTCGTTCAATTTCCTTAATGCTGCCAACCTCTTTGTCATGTTTGAATATTGTTCTTACCTCAGACATTTGTTATTTACTGGAATCGGTGTACCTGTTGGGGCCAGAAAGCAGGTAGGTGAAAGGCTGAGGCAAGGTTGGGACAAAGACGCACCTAGAGAGGCTTTAGAAGGTGGTCACTTTGAGCCCGGCGCACGTCTTTAATCCCAGCACTTGGGAGGCAGAGACAGGCCCATATCTGTGAGTCTGAGGCCAGCCTGGTCTCCTGGTCTTCAGAGCAAGTTCCAGGACAGGCTTCAAAGCAATAGAGAAACCTTGTCTTGAAAAACAAAAAGAAACAAACAAAAAGAAGATGGTCATTTTGGGCCAAACACCACTGACATTCATCAACCCCTCAGCAAGCGTAGCTGCTGCCGTTTTCCAGGAAAAAGCTCGAAGAACCCAGCAACCCAAGGATTTGCCTCGGTTTCTATTTCGATGTGAGGATTAAGGGTCTGTTTCAGCAAATCACTGTGCCCTTTACCGCTGTGGTTTTTTGCTGTGAGCTCACTTGATTTTCTCTGACCACTAAGGTTTCTGTTGTGCCACCAGATGTCAGCCTGACCTTGCTGGTGCCTTCAGGAGGCTCTAAGGAAATGAAAGACACACAAGCCTGCCTCAAGAAAGGAACAGGAGGGGAGTGGAGTCTCAAAGAGGGAAACTGGAAACAGCAGGAGCATGACTTCCATTTCTGGAAAGGCTAGGGAACCACTACAAGTTTGGAGAATTTTTTTTATAAACACATTTTGTTTTGTTTTGTTTTGTTTTTTGAGACAGGGTTTCTCTGTGGCTTTGGAGCCTGTCCTGGAACTAGCTCTTGTAGACCAGGCTGGTCTCGAACTCACAGAGATCCGCCTGCCTCTGCCTCCCGAGTGCTGGGATTAAAGGCGTGCGCCACCACAGCCCGGCTATAAACACATTTTTATTTAGTAAACATCTACCACATGGCCACTGTGCGCTGGAATATACGGATTTCATTAATTCAGTTCCTAAACTTTGGAGCTCAGCAAGGAGACTAGCAAAAAATAAATATATTCTAAAGGGACACTTAGGTCTCCCAGGGTGTCTGTTAGCCTGCTGAAACAATAGGCCCCAAAGAAGTGGAAATTTCCCCAGGAATCTCACGCTGGGAAATGGAAAAGGCCCCAGCCAGATGGGGAACTTGTCTCCCAAAATGATTTCCTCAGACACTTCATAGGATAACATTGAAACTCAGATAATGGTGGGTGTGTGGTGGGCAGGACCTTGCCTAGACTGTGACTGCTAGAACCTTGGTCCTCTATCTAAACTCCAATTTTATCTCTCTTCAGGGCCAGAAGACTTGGGAGGTTCACTGGATCTCTTTGACCTTCCCATGAGGACACATTGAATAAATCTTTCTGTAGAAATCTTTTCTACTTTCTATTAAGTTGGCTCTTTCAGTTGGCTTATTGAGGACCATGGCGGAAGAGGCTGTGACTCCAAGTCTGATGTCAGTGTGATGTTCAGTTGGGAGCAGGAGCGTCACTCCAACAGCTGGCATCCATCCCAGACCCCTGGCCTGGGAGTTGCATTGGTCGGGACTCCAAATCGCAGCATGCCGGGTATTTAAGTGGGTGCCCAGAAGAGGTATTTAAGTGGTCCCGGGTTTTGCATGAGCTCCCAGTTTTCTGTCTCCCCTGCCCATGCTCTCGGCCACCCGAGAGTGCTGCAATTAATAAAACATGAGCATTTTAATTCGGTTTGATTTGACCTGATTAGGTTTTTTTTTTTCCGCCTGTGGAGTGGCTTTTCTTACCAGATTGCTCTTTGGTTTTCCACCCATCATGATAAGCCTTTAATAGTCAACAGAGATAAGCCTTTAATAGTCAACAGAGCCGAGGTACCCAGCTAGCAAGAGTGTCAGTTTTTATGTAGGATCAGATGAAATGCATAGATAAGAAATAAGTGGATTGGGTGCTCTCAGAACAGTAACTACAAAGGAAGCTTATCAAGAGGAGTTTATTTGTAGTTTGGAGGCAAAGCAAATCCTAGCAATGAACAGAATAAACATGGTGTACAGAAAAAAAGAGGGAAATAGATGGAATTATGACTTTGTGTGGCATAAAGCATGACTATAGAGAACTGAGCCCCAGCTGCTCACCTCAAGGGAGGGGAATGGGTGTGGTCCTCAACTGTAAATGAGCTGAATGTGTTGGGGTGTAGCTAAGTAGTGGAGCATTTGCCTAGCATGCCTGCGTGAAGCTTTCTGCTCAATCTGCAGGAGGAAGAGATGGGGAGAGGGAGCAGAAACAGCAACACTAAATCAGAGAACAGAGTCAGTAGGTAAAGAGGCACCTCTGTAAAACTGGCACTCGGGAGGCTGAGGCAGGAGGATTAGACTTCAAGGTCAGTGTAGGGTACAGAGTAAGACTACCTCTGAAAAATAAGTTTAAAAGTTTAAGAAGTGGTTTGTTCTCAAAAGAACACTTTTGTTCTAAATTTTTCTTTCCCATTAAGTGTGTACCATGACCTTGTGCTCTTGATCCTTGACAATAAAATGGGCAATTTTTGAGCATCTATCACGAAATTGTTATAAATCTTTCATAGAGAGCATTTAGCAAAGCAGGGGTCATATATTTAGAATGCAATAAATATTAACTATTGTTTTATGTGCCAGTGTGGTGCTGGAGGCTAACCTTGAGGCCTTATGCAAGATGAACAAGTTTCCTGGTGTAGGAGGTCCTTCTGTATTTCTGTTGCTTTCATTGGTTAAATAAAGAAACTGCCTTGACCTTTTGATAGGGCATTCCTTAGGTGGGCGGAGTAGACAGAACAGAATGCTGGGAAGAAGGGAAATGTGGCAGACGCCATGCTTCTCCTGCCCAAAATGGATGCTGGTTAGACTCGTGCCGATAAGCCACGTCCTTGTGGTGAACACGGATTAATAGAAATGGGTTAATCAAGATGTGAGAATTAGCCAATGAGAGGCTAGAACTAATGGGCCAGGCAGTGTTTAAATGAATACAGTGTCTGTGTAGTTATTTCAGGGGGTTAAGCTAGCTGGGTGCCAGGAACACAGCCTGTGCCTCTTACAACAGTTTGGCGTATTTCGAGTATAAGCTAGCTGGGCAGCCAGGAAGAAAAGTAGGTCCTCTTGTACTACGGTTTCCTACCACTAAACTACATCCGCTGCCCTAACTGTAATAATGCTGTGTGAGAGGGACCCTGGTGGTGGGTGAGTCCAAACCACAGTGGGTGAGAGACCAAGCCATACAAGACAGAATTTAAGGAGAGGGAAAGGGAATGGGGAAAGAAAAGAGGGAGGAAGAGAGGGAGGGGGAGAGAGATATATGCAGACAGAAAGGGGAAGAGGAAGAGAAGAGAGAAGTAGGCGGAGTCTTGCCTTTTAAAGAGACAGGATACTGCCTGCCGTGTGATATAGGGCGTGATGCACTCTGTCAGGTCCTCAGGAGGCGGAGCCAGGTTCATCCTGATGCTAACACTAATGTTAACTATTACTGCTCATTTCTCTCTTTCCTTTTATTGACAGAGTCTGGCTACGTATCCCATGCTGCTCTTAAGTTCCGGATTCTCCTGCCTCAGCTTCCTAGCGGTATGACCATAATTGGTTCCTATTGGTTATTTGTAAGAATGCTTCTCATCCTCAAAATGCCTACCTGAACCAAGAAATGTATAAGGTATCTCAGAAGTTAGTGTATTTGTTTTTTGATATTCTATTATCTTATGCCGTTTTCCCTTTCAGATTCAGTTAGAAAAGTGTGCCTGACATGAAACAGGCAAGAAGCCACTCAGCAAGTAGGGAAAGGGGAATTATTCTATACCATGATAAGAAGAAACCAAATGTTAATGAAGTAGCATGGGCCCTTTTCTAGAACCTTCTGCCACGTGGAGGATGGGAAGCACTAGCGTTTTCTAAGCAGATGTGGCTCACACCGGTCGTGAAAGAAAAATCTGCTAAAACAAGGGTCCTTTGTATTCCGCAGCTGACAGGCATTCTGAGCCACCCATGTCCCTCAGAGCTAGTTCTGCTTGCTTGTTTTTTCCTCTCTCTGTTACCTCTGGGATCTGGGAGTTTCCCTGCTTACTATTTAACTAGCCTTGATGTTCCCGTGTCACACCCGTCCGCGGACTCGCAGGGTTGGGCTTAAGGATTCTTCAGCCTGCCCAGCCGCAGAAACACACCGACCTTACATAATCTGCCTTCGCTCTGCCTCAGCCAGCCCTACCCAGACACGGCCAGTGTTACAGTAACAGCAAACCAGACAGAGCCCAGGCCGTCAGAGGCTCCACCCCCTCAGACTAGACCGCAAGGTGTCCCTCTCCACTTTCG
Source organism: Dicrostonyx torquatus (assembly GCA_028555095.1). NCBI lineage: Eukaryota > Metazoa > Chordata > Mammalia > Rodentia > Cricetidae > Dicrostonyx > Dicrostonyx torquatus. Next base: position 1,132,342 of record JAQHUG010000034.1, on the reverse strand, counting down.
GGAAGGCTTTGTTACAAACTGGCCTTTGTGGACCCAAGCATGGCAGACTTCCAGAAATGGGTTTAATATTTAATCTCAAGGAAGCAAAGGACATAGAGCATGTAATACAGAGTCCTAGGAAACAAAGAGAGAGGGTCACACAGTATGAGAGGCAAAGGAAAAAGAGTCGTCAAGTTCTGGAAGGAAGGAAAGGAGCCGATTTAGCCAAGTTCTTTCCCCGAGCATTTTGCTGGCTGCGTGGTCAGATGCTCCCAGCAAGCAGCAGCCTGCGCTTCCACTTTCTGACCACAGAAAGCGAAACGTGCATGAACAGAAGCTCTGGGCGGCAGTGTGGCTTACGTCATCTCAGCATGAATCTCCAACACCTCCAGACTTGGAGCGCCCCCCCCCACGCCCCCGGAAGAATGATGTCTCAACTAAGGTGTGTTCAGTACAAGCAGCTTCTCTGTAATCAACACAAATTCCCCGAAGTGTCCACAGACTATACTGCAATTGTACACATGTTAATTATTTTATTGCTTTTCTAAGAGGCGGTAAAACTCCTTGGAGTCTGATAGAGCAGGAAATAAAGGCGCCGTGCATCTTGTGGAATTATTTTCCATGGGAGTTTAAAGTGTTTATTTAGTGTGTGTATATGTGTGGTTGCACCCGTGTCACAATGCCGATGTGTATGAAGGTCAGAGGACAATTTAACAGCAGTTGGTTCTCTCCTTCTACCACGTGGGTTTTGTGGGGGATGGGGGGATCAAAATCAGTTGTCAGGGTTGGCAGCCAGGCGCTTTACTGGCTGAGTTACCTTATTAACCCCACATTTTAAGTTTTAAAGGTTCCATTCGGTTAGTTATCTCCACGTACTTTTCAATTTTAGCTGATTAAGATTTGAATTCCGGGCAACATGGTGGTGGCCTGCCTGCAATCCCAGTATGTGGCAAGGAGAAGGAGCGGGGGTGGGGTGGGGGATGGGGGTGGTCAGGAGTTCATCTTCGACCTCACAGCAATTGTGAGGCCTGCCTGGGCTATATGAGAACCTATCTAACACAACAACAACAACAAAAAACCCCAATGACAACAGGGGCCGGAGTGATGACTCAGCCTTTTAGAGCATTTGTTGCTTTTATAAAGGACTCAGGTTCATTTTCCAGCATCCGCAGGGTGGCTCACTGTAGCGCACCACTGTTCTATGCGCTACCATACAGCTCATGAACCGGACAAGGGGCTGGAGATTGAGACACACAAAGACACACAGAGACACGGGTCATCCTTGATGCCAGAATGCCCCCTTTATTGTGTCCAGGGGCAGCTTACATAGGGATCCTTAACTGATAGCCACGCCCCAGCCAACCGCACCAGAAACCACTCCCCTGCCATCAGGAACTCCTGGGGGTCTCGTGCTCAGAGCAGCTGCAAGCATTACAAGTTGTTTACCAGAAATTCAGGATCTGCGGGGGTTCACAGCTCCCAACAGCTCACAACTGTCTCAGACTCCAGTTCCAGGGAGATCCAGTGCCTTCTTCATCCAAGGCCTTCTTTTGACCTCTTGGGCCATCAGGCATACATGTGATGCATGCAGGCAAAACATTTATACACATAAAAATAAAATTTCAAAATCTGAAATAATTGAAAACAACAGCTTTAAAAAAACTATAGTTTAAAATAAGTATACCAAAATTACTAATATAATTTCCTAATTTAAACATTTTGAACAATGAAATTTTTAAAGCTGTCAAAATCCTGTGTGTTGATGGTTAAGACACTTAAATACAACCCCCTCTGGACAGGCGCCTTGGGGTATATATTACTTTTATTTTTGCTCTTGCTGGTAACCCCTGCTGGCCTCTAACTTCCTGGCAAACACCCCCTCAACCTCTGCATCTTGGAATAAAGGCATGGGCCAACATGCCCAGCCATGTGATTCTGTAATACCCAATCCGTGGAGTAAAGACTTCTAGGAGACAGGTCTGCAGGTGAGCCTTGAAGGTTGAGACAGAGGATGCAGAGACACGCCCCCAGCGTTCCTAGAGGATGCAGGGACACGCCCCCAGCGTTCCTAGAGGATGCAGGGACACGCCCCCAGCGTTCCTAGAGGACGCAGGGACACGCCCCCAGCGTTCCTAGAGGATGCAGGGACACGCCCCCAGCGTTCCCAGGGCCCACATTCAGGGCCTAACACTTGAGTCCTCAGTAAGGTTTATTGAATGAATGAATGAATGAATGAATGAATGAGTAAATAAAGTAAATAAGTGACAGAAAAATCTACATCTTTTGGTTGCCTTCTCATCGCATCTGAAAAGCCACTCTCCCACGCCTGTACTTAATTCCCCAACACAGAATTATGTATTTATCAGCTGACTGAGAAAGATACCTAATAAATTAGAAGCACAAGGTGACACCTGCCAACAATGACCTTCGCAATCTGAACTTCCCCTAGAAGGATTAAAGATTTTGAAGACTGAGTAGAACTTCGTGATCGTGAAGTCAAACTATTGCAATTTCCGGATCAAAATTATCCTGGACTTTCTTTAGCCACGTTAGTAGCCATTTATCCTCAGTCTTTGTATCTGATCCTCCATCCTTTCGTAAAATTTAAAAAAAAATTGTTTATTTTGTTTTGCTTGTACCCCAGAACAGGGAATTAGATCCCACAGGACTATAGTTTTAGACAGTTGTAAGCCAATATATGGATGCTGGAATTGAACTCTGGACCTCTGGGAGAGCAGCCAGTGTTCTTAACTCCTGAGATAACTCTCCAGCTCCTGACTTTTCATCCTTCAGTGTTCAGTAAAAACTGTGGAATGTAACCAACCCCAAAGCTAAGAATGACATCAGGTGGATCTGAGACCAGTTCCCTGCTTTATTATAACCTGGAACTGCCTGCCTGATATTCAGATCAAAGTCCTGAGTAAGACTTGTGTCTTTTTTTTTTTAAGATTTATTTTGTGGGCCTGAGTATATATGTACACACACACACACACAAACACACAATACACTCATGTGTGTGAGTGTTCCTTGTGCAGGCACCTGCAGAGGCCAGAAGAGGACTTGGGAACTACAGTTAAAGGTGGTTGTCGGCTGCCCAGGGTGGATGTTAGAACTGAATTAGGTTTCTCTGCAAGAGCAGCAAGTGCTCGTAACCACTGAACCATCTCTCCAGCTCTCTCTTTTGCTTTGTGATGACAAAGATTCAGGTAACACCCCCACCCCCCTACCCCCGTGAAACATGCCATTGTGTCAACTTGAATCCATGTCCTGGGATAGTGCCACTTATAACTCAGATCAGAATAAATTCACTTATTCCCTCTGGGGGACAAAGAGCCTTGTAGAGCCCCCTGCATAGGGGTCAGTGGGTGAGCATCAGGCAGGTGAGAGGAAGCTTGTTAATGAGGTTTCCCTCCAGAAGACCTGCAGAGAATGTCTATCACTGAGCACACTCACAAGGGGACCTCAGGGTTCTTTACCAAATAAGACTGGACCATGTGTCTCTCTGTCAACCTAGATATTCAGCTTGAATGCAGCCCATTCTTTGGGCAAAAAGTGGGCAATTTTTTTTAAAAGACACAGAAAAAGCCTTTAAAGTCATTTTTAATGCAACGTTTATTTCATGCTATGCCCTTGTGTTTTCATACAATCATTTTAAGAATTACAGTACAGATTTAATAAAGATAGCAAATCACTCTCACCAAATTTTAAAATAAAGCTATATATTAAGTATTTCAAAACTCATTTAACAATCCTATATGCGATCTTTGACGGCGAACTTCATTTTGGCACACAGCTCTTTTGTCCTTTGGGGACTGCAATCGAAGAAATCTACATTCCACCTGAGGTTCAGGTGACAGAAAATTACGATTGATGGCAACAACCAATTTCCCCCAGCTAGCCACATTAAAGTGCCCTGGAGTTACTCTGCTCATTTATAGGCAAAAACCAAAAACCAAAAACCAAAAAACCAGACTTCTCAGCAGCCTGCGGAGAAGAGCCAGTACCGACAGTTTAAAGCAGGCCTTGGAAGTGGATCATCACACTGGACCTTTGAAAGGGAAGTTTGGAAACTCAAGACTCCTGTTTGAATGGAAAGCAGCGATATTCTTTTTTTTTTTTTTTTTTTTGAGTCAGGGTTTCTCTGTAGCTTTGGAGCCTGTCCTGGAACTAGCTCTTGTAACCCAGGCTGGTCTCGAACTCACAGAGATCCGCCTGCCTCTGCCTCCCAAGTGCTGGGATTAAAGGCGTGCGCCACCACCGCCCGGCAGCAGCGATATTCTTAACCTTGGAGTTTGTCCTTCCAAAAGAAGCCACCTGTCACCAATGGTGTAAAGTCCGTCACAGCACATGTAGGGGAAGATGGCTTGTCTTCTTCATCTTAACGACCATCTCTCGGCCTTAGCCTTAGTTATCATGTCTTTTGGGTATCACATGTAGTCCAGGCTGGCCTTGGATATGGTGATCCTTCTGCTTCTGCAGTGCTGGGATCAGAGGGGTGAGATCCTAGGCCTGACAAATTATTCTTTAGATAGGGTCTCTGTGTGAGTCCAGGATGGCCTAATTCCTTCTCCTTGTGCTGGGCCACCACATCTAGTGGTAATTAAACCTCAGAAGGCAGAAATGGACCAAAGGACAACGGCGGTTTTCATTTCGACAAAAGATGGCCTTCTAATTTGCACATAGAGTGCTAATTATGGAACAAAACCTGTCTTCCTTCCCATTATTAAAACATAAATCATTGCACACAGACATCTAAAAAAAAGTTTAGAATATTTTGTCCAGTTTTGTTTTGTAGACAAAGTCTCTGTAGCCCAGGCTGGCCTTAAGCTCATGGCAAACCCCTCTGCCTCAGCTTCCCAAATGTTGGGATTATAGGTGTGAGTCACCATGTCTGGCTTTGAAAATATGTTTTCAGGAAACAAGAAAGAAAGCGTACAATGTGCGCAGGTAAAAGTTATCTCAGGAAGTTGGTCTCCTTTCCTCTTTGAAGATCACAGACACGCAAATACACATGAAGACCAAAATCACTGAAAACAGTGATAGCTCAGGCTTGTAATTCTAGTCCTCAGGAGGCTGAAGCAGGAGGATGGTTGAGTTTGAGACTGGCCTGTGCTATATACAGTACATTCCCAGCCAACATGGCCTACATACAGAATAAGACCCTTGTATCTGAAACAAACAAACAACAATAAAAGATGATATTCCCTTCCCTTCCCAGACACCAAGTACTGCTTTTGTCTTTTGAGTACATCATGCCATAGGCCTGTTTCAGCTCTACTGTAACAGGGCTGGATGGCAGGAGACTCAGAAGGCATGCAGCTCAAACTCCTACCTGACAAGTTTCATGAGTTTGGGTATAGCACAGGACTGTTCTATACCTAATTTGTTAGTCAAATGAGATGATTAAACTGTGCTCTACATGGCACACGACACTGACATTTTAGGTCTACAGACTCTGAAAATATCATTAGAAATCGGACTTCATTGACACTCCCACCCAATGGTTGAATATGAATTTGGACCCAGAGAGCCTAGAGCTTTCAATAACTACCTTCAACGAGCAATGGCTCCTTCTTTGCATTTACTTTTAGATATTTGAAAATGGCCACAAATTCCACGCAAGTCTTCTCATAAAAGATGGTGTCTATTTCCCCACTGGAATTCTCCTGGATTCTGGGCTAGTTTTATTTTATTTTATTTTTAATTTTTATGGTTTATTTAACTTTATTTTATGTGCATTGGTGTGAAGGTGTCAGGTCCCCTGCAACTGGATCTTCAGACAGTTGTGAACTGCCATGTGGGTGCTGGGAATTGAACCCAGGTCCTCTGGAAGAGCAGTCAGTGCTCTTAACCACTGAGCCATCTCTCCAGCCTGCTAGTCTTATTTTTTAAAGATTTATTTATCTTAATTGTGTGTATATGGATATTTTGCATGCATGTAAGGTTGTACAGACCCCCTAGAACTATAGTTACATCAGTTGTGAGACATGCAGTACTAGGAATCAAACTTGTGTTCTCTGGAAGAACAACCTGTATTGGGTTTTTGTTTGGTTGTGTTTTTTTTTCCTTTTTTTTTTGGTTTTTCAAGACAGGGTTTCTCTGTGTAGCCCCTGGCTGTCCTGGAACTCACTTTTTAGACCAGGCTAGCCTCAAATGCATTGAGATCTGCCTGCCTCTGCCTCCCAAGTGCTGGGATTAATGGCATGCGCCACCACTGCCCGGCCACAACCTGTGCTCCTAAGCACTGCACTATCTATCCAACCAAGTGATAGTTTTATTAATTGCTTTGGTTCTCAAAATGATGTGAACCATTTGGGGTTTACAATTTTTAATCCAGAGAAGGCTGTAGGCTCTCTTACATGACCTGGAACTGTGGCAATTCAACTTGAAGCAAAGGCAGCCTGGAGACAAGATACATGAAGCCATATGTATTAGACAGATATCTGTGTCTATAACAAGGTACCTCTAACAATCAACTGATAAAGAGAAAGTGTGGAGAGCCACCTTTTTGGGGAGACTCCCCACATTTGGCCACACTTTTGGGTCCCGACAAGAAAGGGGTTATTTTGGTTCACAGGGTTTGAGGTTTAAGCCCATGACTAGTTGACCTCACTGAGGCCAACGGTGAGTTGGTACATTGTGTGGGAGCAAATGGTGGAACCAATCTGTTCACTCATCTCACGGTCAATAAGTAAAAACAGAGAAAGGGCTGGGGTCCCACAGTTCTGCCGGGCAAACCCCCAGGTACCTGTGGAGTGGTCCTACCACTTCCTTGAGTGTCTTTGGCAGTATCTAATATGACCCAGCTTGGCCTCAAACATGTTCTGTTACCAAGGCTACCATTGAACTCCTGATCCTCCTGCCGCTACCTCCCAAAGACTGAGAGGTAGGCAATGACACTGTAAATGTCATTGTGCTCTCATTGAGGTTTGGATGGGATTTACAGGTCTGAGGGCATTTGGAGAACATAGAGAAGGAAATCTTTGGGGACCTGGCAAAGATTTCTCTAAGAAGATGACATCCAAAGAAAGTAATGAGAATAATTTTTCCTGGGCAAAAAGGGAGAAATAACATCCTAGAAATAAGATACCATGCATGCAAACATTGAATGAGTAAAACAAAGTCCTGGGGGCCATTGGAGTATTTATATTCATTAATTATTATGAGGCTGTGTGTGAGAGAGAGAGACAGAGACAGAGGTCTTACTCAAGGTCAAAAGATATTTGCTGAGGTAGCAAATGTCCTTTGGCACTTGGCCTTTAACCTGGGGATGAGAAGAACCAAATAAAACCATTAAAGTGTTCTTCACTCCCTCCCTGATGGCTAGGAGGAGGGGCTGTGTGGAGTACAGAGAGGCGCTTCCACAGTGTTCAGTTGGGCTAAAGGGAAATGATAGGATCTTGGGATCAAGACCAAGGGCATTCGCAGGTAAGCAGCAAGAAGAACGCAGTGCCCCACAGGCATCCCTTCCTCTTCTGTCAGTCCAGAAACAGCTGAGACTCCTCTGTTGGGGTTTTAAAGCTATCCGAGTGCAGAGCTGTGAGCCTGTAATCCCACTTAGGAGGGCAGGAGCGTGACACAGTCTCAAAACCAACAACAAACACAAATGAAAGCCACGTGGTAAGGTCTCCTACAGAGCTGCTGGGCTGTTTTGAGCATATGATGAACCAGCCTGTGTTAGGAGTCGGTTTCTTCATTTATAAAATGGGTGGTGACGGTACTGACCTCTCAGGCCAATAGAAACAAACAAACAAAAATCCATGAAGTCTTCATGAAGCCTGGAGTGAGCACTGAAGATAAGACCTCTAAATAGGAAGTCTGGGGCAGACAGGCCAAGGGGCTTTAGCATTGGAGAAATGGGCTGCGGTTATGTGGTTATCACAGGTGCTTGGACTTAGAGAACATTATTAAATCTCCTCAGTCCTAGTCTCCCCATCTAAAAATGAGGGTGATGACAGCTATCTGCAAGGGCTGTGACAGGGAATGAGAGAGCGTCGGCATTAAACGCCACAGCAGAGAGCCTTGCTCATAGCATAAGCCTACTCACGCGGCATCTTTTCCAGACACAGATGGTAATATTAGTGTCAGCTATCCCACAGCACTTCAAAATCCTATTCTCTTACTGAAGCTAGAGAAGTTGGATTAGCATTTACATGCTGAGAAAAATGCAATCCACCAGTACCAATACATGACGACCACCTCCCATTAAGAAATTACTGAGGCATAACGATTATTTTGCTAATGCATAATAAGAAAGCAGCCTCTCTGTTCAAAACTTAGTATGCAAAATGACTCTCATTTGGTACTTTGAGGACCATCCTCTCCATACCAATACCCTGAATGTACTCCCCACCCCGCCCCTCCTGGTAGACAGGGTCTCCTATGTCTCGGGCTCACCTTGAACACCTGACCTTCCTGCCTCTACTTCCTGGGTGCTGGGATTACAGGCACATGCTACCATGTCTGGTTCTCTGGGAGTCTTTTCTAGATCAGAGAAACATGCACAAGGGAGATGAAGAATTCCAACACGTGATGGAGGTGGCAGTGGCAAGCAGACCACTAAAGGGGCAGTGCGTCCCATGACATTAGAAGGCTTGTAAAAATCCAGGCTGAGAAGGCGTTTTGAATTTCAACTTTGTTGGCACCGGAGCCGATTCCCTTAAAAGCGGACACTTGCAAAGTGCAATCTCGTCAGAGGTTGACTTTGAAGCTTTCATGGGCATGGACAGACCTCTTTGCTTTCACACCCAGAAGACTTCAGATGAACCCCAGAAAGCTGCTGGAGCTAATTCATGGGGTGAAAGCACTCGGGCCCAGTGAGAGAACAGAGGGTCATGATGCTGTGGGCATTGTCTCCTTGCCCATCCCCACTACCTGTGGCACAGAGGTTTGTTTGATTTTTCACCTCATGCCATACCTGAAACAGGTTAAGCTGAAAATTGGTGGTAACAGCAGAAATTAAGGAGAAGTCAGTAGCCAGGGCATACCTAGCAAGTCCCACCACCCCAGTAAGAAGATTTAAAAAGAGAGGAAAAAGTTACTCTGTGACGATGATGGCTTTTAAGAACCTTTGTGGAAATCCTTGTTAGCCCGTCACATTCCTAGGGATGTTGCTTTCATTTTAAGATGGTGAAATCTAGGCCTATTTAACAGCCTCAGGCTAATTTTGGTGAAAAACCTTTTTTGCTAATGTGGGATCTTACTATGTTGCCCAGGCTGGCTCAACCACCAGAATTCAAGTGAGTCTCCTCTTGCCCCCGTGTCCTAAGTATTCAGGACCGCAGGCACTTTTTCATTATCCCTGCCACCAAAGAACAATGGAAATGATATAAACCATATAATAGCCATTCTTCTGAAAACGGCATTTCCCCACGTTGCTATTTCGGCTTTTCAGCAACCATGAAAACCAACGATTGAGGACTACGGACTGGGCTCTAGTAAGGCAATCCCACCCCAAAGGGAAATTGTTTGGCTATTGTCATCTATATTGGCACGAACACATGCGTGTGCAGGGTGTGTGTGCGCACACACTGTTTTTGAGACGGGCACTCACACTGTGAGCTGAGACTGGCCTTGAACCGGCAACACTGCTCCTGCCACAGTCTCCTGAGTGCCACACCCCCTGCTGTGTGTGTTTTTTTTTTTTAAAAGATGTGTTACCCAGTCCTTCCACGTTCAAACACTGCATGAAATTCAAGGTGTGCATGGACCGAGAAAAGATTTGTACGTCCCAATTATCCATTTGTCTGGCAGTCTTGTCGTGCCATTGCTGTGTGGTCCTGGGACAGGGCACCAGCAGGGACGTCTCTGTGCTCAGCAGTCTAACTCCTCCATGACTTCCATGACAATGGTCCGTGGGCCTGTCAGAATCAGGTTGCTCACGGTGCGGTAGTCTACGTTCAGCACGTTGAGCCCGTTGACAGAGACAACGAACTGGCAGACCTGGAGGGGTGACGGAAGGAAAGAATGTCGGTTTGAGTTGGGGGTGTAGCTCAGTGAATGAAATGCCTGCCTGGTATGCCCATCATCCCAGCACTTGAGGGGTAGAGGGAGGTTCAGAGTGGTTATTCTAGGCTATATAAAGAGGCTAACCTTAGGTAAATGAGATCCTGTCTCAGATACAGACACAGCCAGCCAGATATGCATCTCTCTCTCTCTCTCTCTCTCTCTCTCTCTCTCTCTCTCTCTCTCTCTCTCACACACACACACACACACACACACACACACACACACGTCCATTTTTTTCATTGATCTAGTGTTTGGCCCAAACATTCTTAAAACAGCCAAACCCAATCAGCTAGCTACTCTGATTCAATAATTTCTAAAAGGACACACTTTTACCTACAGGACAGGAGGACAGAAAAAGCACCTATTTGAGAAGTTTACAAGCATTGGGTTTAAATCCTAACTCTGAATCTTCTTAGCTTATACTGGTTATTGATATTCCGAAGCTTATTTCCATCTATTGGATGGTAGCTGCCTCGTATGACTGTTGCAAGAGTTAGGACAGATCGGGTACAGGAAGCTTCTATTACAGTGGGCCAGCCTAGGGGGATTCACACAGTTGTGCTTACAGCAATAATTATTCGTACAAATTTCTCTTTTTTTGTTTTTCCAGACAGGGTTTACTCTATGTAGCTCCGGAGCCTGTCATGAAACTCACTCTGTAGGCCAGGCTGCCCTCGAACTCACAGACGATCCACCTGCCTCCCGAGTGCCAGGATTAAAGGCTCCTCTTCTACACCTGCGGCTCCAGCAAGATTGTTTGCCGTGCCTCTTTCACTCACCAAAGTGTCTGACTAAAGATAATCTCTACATGCCTCCCTGTTTCCTTAGAAACACGGAGAAGCTGGTGGAAATTAGCATATCACTCAACTCTAAATACCACTCACACACTGGCTGGTCAGCCAGTCCAGCCCAAAACGGTTAGCACCAGGTTCTGTGAGAAAAGCTATCTCAAAAATGATGCACAGAGTAACAGAGGAAGGTACTTGCTGTTGCCCTCCAGATCCCTTATGAACATATACTAAGTAGAGTGTACATGCACACGCACGTGTGCGCACACTCACACACACACACACAGACTGACACAGACAGAGAGAACAGATAAAGAAGAATAAAAAGAGAGATGCTTGGGTTTTAAAGTGTCTACCATCCAAGCAGG
>JAQHUG010000034.1:1036831-1047216 GCA_028555095.1 Dicrostonyx torquatus | reverse complement strand
TATTTTTCCTCTGGGCGGTGGTGGCGCACGCCTCTAATCCCAGCACTCGGGAGGGAGAGGCAGGTGAATCTCTGTGAGTTCGAGGCCAGTCTGGTCTACAAGAGCTAGTTCCAGGACAGCTAGAACTGTCACATAGAGAAACCCCGTCTCAACTTATTTCTTTTTGTCTAATCGTTCACAACCTTAGGGTGACCTCCGTCAATTACACTGATCATTGGAATGACGTCACTTCTCTATCTGAACCTGGCACCTTTCTTGACTCTCAAGCCAGTGTCTCAGCTTCCATCTTCCCCTCTGACGGCACACTCACAGCTACCCTAGGGCTGCTGGGAGAACTCCAAAGAGACTGTGTGCAAAACCGCTCTTCTCTGTGTTGCACGGTTTAATATAATTACAGACTTAAAAGGAAAAACCAGAGGGTTTTATACACTGTTGATGCCGCTGAAGTGCTCTGGCTAAAGCGGAAAGGGAGGAAATGCGATGTGTAGACCCGGCCATGGGAGCCTGATTACCCAGGGTCCTTGCTGCGGCTGAGTGCTATACTCTTGTCCTTATCCGGCTTCCATCGCGCTCCACTTAGAGCTAAGCTAACCAGTTGAGAGCGAAGCTAACCAGTTGAAGGCAGCTGGGGAAATATTTAGTGCCGGGGAAGTGTGTCCACCCCAGCAGTAAAAGTTACACAAAACCCCCAAGGTTGTTAGTGTTTGAGAAAAGGTAGAATTTTCTTTTTAATAAGTTGTAGCATCTGCCAGCCCATGTGAGCCTCTGTAATACAGTCAACACAGCCCAGATCTTATGAGCTAACGATTTTTATTCTTAGCCTAGTGGGGCTAACAATAAGCATCCGGTGGATAAGAGGTAGTTTCAAAAACTGCCCTGATTTGAACTTTGAATCTGCTACTTATTAGTTCTCATCTTTAGCGGATTATTTAACCATCTGAATGAGATGAGACTGCTTGGACCAGGGAGATAGTATAGTGGATAAAGACACATTCATGCAAGCCTGAGGACCCGAGTTCAAGACCCACAACTGACATAAAGATGGAAGAACACTGGATTCCTCTGATTACACACACACACACACACACACACACACACACACACACACCATACCCCTTTCCACAGTATCATATGAACAGACAATAATAAACAAATAAATAAGAATAAATATGTAATAGCTAATTTCTGTTCCTGTGATAACACCCCATGACCAAGGGAAGTTAGAGAAGTTTTTGTTAGTTTGTTTGTTTGTTTTGGGGAAGGACTAACAGCTCCAGAGAAATAAGAGTCCGTGATGGCAGAATAGAGGCATGACAGACAGCAGCAGTCAGGAGCAGGACGCTGAGAATGCCCATCTTCAAAAGCAAGCCAAAACAGAGAGCAAACTGGAAGTAGGCTGAAGCCTTAAGCTCTTAAATTCTAACCCCAGTGACATAGTTCTCCCAGCAAGGCTAGGTGCACTGCCTAAAGCCCAAACAGTGCCACCAACTGGGAACCAGGTGTTCAAATACTGGACCTATGGAGGACATTTCTCGTCCAAGCCACCACAGCAGAAAATGCCCAACTTAGAGCTATTGAGTAAAGTAAGAACGTAAAGGACAAGATGTTATCATAGTGACTCGAAGCTCTATAAATGGTCACTGTATTTACAGGTGACCAGATTACAAACAAAAGCTGGCATCTGAAGCCCGCAGAGCTTAACATTGTGCCGAGAGCTTTTCGTAAGTGCTGCGATTCAATTCTCATCACCAGGTGATGTGGGAAAGAGCAATCTACATCCCCAGCCGCAGTGCCTGCTTCTGGGGCATGCTCTGGCTAGCCACCGGAAACGTGGCTTTTGGAAGGCTTCCTAGGTCATTGACTGATAAAACCACTTTGCCCACTTGCAACACGAAGGTGCGCTCTATCCGCAGGCCACGGTGTGATTTATTGAGGGCACCTGATTTCTCTTCAAGAGTCTGGAATGCTCGCAGTCATGGCTGGTGGAGCAGGCAGGAGGCCAACGGGAATGACCCACAGTGAAGCTCTTAGCTAACCTCAGAGTCTCGGTACGGCTTTCCTGGACAGAGGCTTTGGATGTGTGTTACTGCCCGGCGCTGGAGGCAGGAGCCAGTGCCCTGGGACCATACAGGAAACCTGTGCCTCCATTTCTCCAGATCATATATCTCTTGCTGATCTTTCTGTGTATTCTTGCACTGTAATCTATCTTAGGCATTATATGATCAATCTTTCCAGTGTGATACTGCCCTCGTAGGTGTTCAAAGGCTCTCTGGTCAGGAGAACCCAAAAACATTATAGTAGAAGCTGACTTCATACATTAGTAAATCTGTAGATGGGAAAATTAAAGACGATTACTCAGTAAATAGAGCTAGGCTCAAATTCCAGGCTGTATATCCACAATGGGGCACATTCTATTACGCCAGAGGCACACCAACTGCTCACATACTGGACCCAGAGAAGTTCCCTCCCCCTCTTCTTTCAGAAGAGGGCATTGAATCCTCTAGATCTGGAGTTGTGTATGGTTGATCAGCCACTACATGGGTACTGGGAACCGACCCCAGGTCCTGTGTGCAAACAGCAAGTATTCTAAACCACTGAGATACTTCTCCAGCCCCTCTTCTTCATCTTCAGTAATCATCCTCTTTAGCTCAGGCTGGCCTCAAACTCATATAACCAAGGATGACCTTTCTACTTTTGACCTTCCTGCTTCTACCGCCTACATGCTGGGATTACAGACAAGTGCCACCATGCCTAGTGTTGTGGTGTTGACCATTAATCTTAGGGTGATAATCACACTAGGCAAGCATTCTGCCAGCTGAGCTGTATCCACAGCTCACGGGAGTTTCTTTCTTAGGCACAGTGCTTATAGTTCCTACAGCCTATCTGGGCAACCTTGGCAAACTATCTTAAGAGGCTTTGAACCTCAAAATTTTTTACTGTTAATTTTCTGTACTTATATCAATGTCATAGAAGTACTACAAGAATTATGATGTATTATGAATGTATGTGTGTGTGTATGTTTGTATGTATGTGTTTTTGAGACCAGGTCTCACTCTGTAGGCCAAACTAATCCAAACCCTGCTATGTAGTTCCAGTTGTCATCCAACCTACAACCTTCTTGCTTTAGCATCTCCTCCACCAGTACTGGTATTTCTCACATGTGCTAAGCCTTTACAGCTTTAATCAAAATATATACAATCATGCCGGGCGGTGGTGGTGCACGCCTTTAATTCCAGCACTGGGGAGGCAGAGGCAGGTGGATCTTTGTGAGTTCGAGACCAGCCTGGTCTACAAGAGCTAGTTCCAGCGCAGGCTCCAAAGCTACAGAGAAACCCTGTCTCAAAAAAAAAAAAAAAGAATATATACAATCATATGTAAAATATAGACATATTAACTACCTAATATATTATAAAATATTTAGCCCAGCACTTAGTATATAGTAAATATAAATGCATTAGAAAGTAAGAAAGCCCAAATGGCACTCACCTTTAATCCTAGCACCCAGCAGGCAGAGGCAGGCAGATCTCTGTGAGTTCAAGGCCAGCCTGGTCTACAGAGCTAGTTCCAGGACAGCTAGAGTTATTACACAGAGAAACCCTGTCTTAAACACACACACACACACACACACACACACACACACACCCAAAAAAGAAAAAGAAAGAAAAGAAAAAGAAGGTAGGAAAGAGCTGGATCTGGTGGTGCGGGCCTGTAATCACAGCTCCTTCAGAGGCTGTGTCAAGAGGATTACAAATTCAGAGACTAGGGTCAACCAAGGTAACCTGCTAAGACCCTGTGTCAAAATAAAAAATAAGGCTAAAAACTCAGGTGTGGCAGTGCATACCTGCAATCCCAGCACCTGGGAGGCTGAAGTGGGAGGATTTCAGTGAATTTGAGGCTAGCCTAGGCAATAAGGTGAGTTTGGGCCAGCATGGCGATAGATTAAGACCCTTTAAAGGGTGTGTGTGTGTAAGCTGCAGGTGCACACCTTACACCACACATACACACACACACACACACACACACACACAACTGTGTCTATAACTCAGTGGTAGAGCACTTAACTTCTATGTGTGGGGCCTTTAGTTAAAAAAAAAAGAGCGAATGAACTAGAAAAATATGAACATATGATCATCATATAGGCATTTGTGTATGTACATATGCCTGCACAGATACATGCATGTCCTTAAAAATGAATGCCAGCTAATTACTCATCTAACAAGTCCTGCCTTGATAAGAGCATCGTTTACCAGTCATGGACAAAGTTAAGTATTTCCTGAGAGGGCCCTGATGCTCACACTGACAGATTTCAACCTAGGGACCCATTTCTATCCAGAAACCTTGTGGTCAAAGCCTAAGGGCTGCCTTGCTTTAATGTTTAATCTCTGAAATTAATTACTGGCTAGACAATTCAGAATGTCTCTGAGGACACTTGTGTCATGGTGGGCGTGCATTTCATGACCCACTAGAGGGCTGCATTCTAGAGTGAGGAAAACATTGCTCATTATTTCTAACATTTCTTTCATCTCTCTAATTCCACTGTCATATTCTTGGGACAGAAATTCTCAGCTTGGAAGGTTGGAGGATTAGGGGAAGGAGCTCACAGTCCAATATCCCCATTTCCATGGATTTGGGCAGAAACAACCTCAGGCTTCCGACTTTCTCTTCCTTGTCCCGAGCCAACACCTCGCAGGGAAATGAACTGAGCGGGTTGTGACCAAGAGCAGGACCATTAAATGAGAGCGCTGCTATGTCTACCCGTGTTTATTTCTACTTTTGCCCGACAAGGTCATCCTCACTTCCCAGATTGATTGAACCTGGCGGAATTCAGCAACAATTGTGGTGTGGCCACAGTTTCAGGGGAGACCCCAGTGGGAACCACCCAGCTACGTCTCACCCCAATTCCTGATCCACAGAGACCATGAGGCACCGTTTCGCATTCATAACATTTACAGTTGTGGGTCTAGATCATTACACTTTGGTATGCTGTGTGTTAAACTTTAAAGTTATTTGTTATGCAGTAGCGATAATCAAATTCTTCTTTTTTAAGATTTATTTATTGATTGATTGTGTACACAACATTCTGCCTCCATGTATGCCCACGCACCAGAAGAGGGGGCAATAATTCATTACAGATGGTTTTGAGCCACCATGTGGTTGCTGGGAATTGAAGTCACAACCTCTGGAAGAACGGCCAGTGCTCTTAACCACTGAGCCATCTCCAACCCAGATAATAAAAATCTTAACCAAAGGTTATATTGATTGCATCATTCCAATTTATCCCAATAGGAAGAAAATGTTTACAAAGCCCTCTATATTATCTCTTCACCGCGCAGCTTGTATCAGCTCATTCTCCTGTCCCAAGCTCTACTTCCCTAAGTAGATCAGACAAACAAAATTGCTTATTCTTTTTATGAATTGTTTTAATGCTTGTTTTTGAGAGAGGGTTTCATATAGCTTGCTTTGCTATGTAGTCAAGAATGACCCTGAACTTATCTTCCTGCTTTCACAATCAAAGTGACTATATAACTGAGAGGACCACTTGTGTACGGAATTGTGCGGTGATACCATACCGAAGAAGAGATTTTGGCAGCTCTATAAGCATCTGCCTTCCTGGCTGGAGAGATGGATGGCTCAGCCATTAAGAGCACTGTCTCCTCTTCCAGAGGACTCGGGTTCAGCTCCCTACATCCGTACGGCAATCACAACCCCATCTGCGCCCTTTTCTGGCCAATCTGGGCACCAGGCACTGATGTGGTGCAGACACATGTGTAGGCAAAACATACACAGACATAAAATTAAAAATAACAAAGACTTCGCCTTTCCTTGTTAGTGTCTGCGGAGACACGGGGGAAACAACACATCCCTTTACACTGACCTCACAGTGAACGGGCAAGGCAAGAAACAGACTTGAACTTGACTCTCAGCATAGAAGCAAGTCACACTGTCCAGAGGCACAGCTGACTTACGGTCCCAGGGATGAGGAATGTGTGTGTCATTACAAACCAAAGGTTAGGAGACTGTTTCAGCTGGGAACAGTGAGCACCGACCGACACACTCACCATGCTGTATGATGCCGTGCTCCATAAGCCGGTGGCAAAGCTGCTCCCCCTCTTTCCTTGTCGTGGCCTCGCCTTCCTGAACCAACCAGTCCAGGAATTCAGAGGCCATGAAGGTTCGCTCGTACTTCACCCCTTCCTCTTCCCGCGGCTGTAGGAGGGTGGTTTCAGGGCTCATCAGTCTGTGAGGAAACAGGAGGAGGAGAAAAGTAAAGCAAACATAAACAGAAGGAGAATAACTCATCTGAAAGGCGACATCATAGGCCTCCAGGAAGTATATCCTAGGCTTCCGGGAAGTGCCACAGAAGAGCTGTCACACAGACAGACATAGCTGTCACACAGACAGACGTAGCTGTCATATGCTGCTACATCTAGATGTCAACTCCAAGAGAAATGAACAAGACGCCTTTTCTCCTGGTAGTTAAACAAAAGCTGGAAAGACAAACTACAAGTCTACCGCTCACGGGCTGCATTGCAGTTAGCCACCTTGAAAAGTCTGGCAGCGCGGGGGGGGGAGGGGGAGGTCTGGCTCTGCGGCATAGTGTTTACTTAGCCCTGGCCTTGGTTCCTGGCACCCAACCATACCCACACCCTCGAGGGAATAAAGAAAGAATGAAGGGAAGTGTAGCACACTTTTTCTTTCTTTCTTTTTTTTTTTTTATTAATTTTTCCATTCAAAAATTTACACTTCCTCTCCTCCCATTTCCCTCCCTCCCCCTCCAGTCTTAAGAAAGGACAAGGTACCCTGCCCTGTGGGAAGTCCAAGGCCCTCCTGCCCCCATCCTGGTCTAGCCAGGTGTGCATCCAAGTAAACTAGGGTCCCAAAAAGCCAATACATGCAGAAGAGACAGGTCCTAGTGCCATTATTGATGGCTTCTCAGCCCACCCCCATTAGCAGCCACATTCAGAGAGTCTGGTTTGATCACATGCTCGTTCAGTCCTGGTTCAGCTGGATTTGGTGAGCTCCCATTAGATCAGGCACACTGTCTCAGTGGGTGGACCAGCCCCTCAGGGTCCTGACTTCCTTGCTCATCTTCTCCCTCCTTCTACTCTTCAACTGGACCTTGGGAGCTCAGTCCATTGCTCTGAAGAGCACACTTTTTCTTTTGGGCCACCAACCAGCTCCCAAATCATGCCATAGAGCCTTAATATTAGTTATGAATGCTTGGTCTTATCTTGGCTCTTGTTTTAATCTGTTTTCTTTTACCTTCCTTACCTACCTTTTGCCTTGGGGCTTTCTTACCTTTCTTTTATTCTGTATATCTTACTTTCCTGTTTCCTCGAGGTCTGGCTGGCTGCCTGGCAGCTACCTGGCTTCTAACTCCACTCTTTCTCCCTTGTTCCTAGATTTCTCCTATTTATTCTCTTTGCTCGTCATCCCTGCCTATCTCTCCTCTGCCTAGCTATTGCCCAATTAGCTCTTCATTAGACCAATCAGGTGCCACAGGCAGGCAAGGTGAAACAGCATCACATCTTTGCATAATTAAACAAACACAGCATAAACAATGGAAGTTAATAGTCCACAACAAGAAGGAAAGAATACAGAGTAGCCAGCAGGGTTTGTACAATGCATTGGTCTGTCTTTCTAAACTGGCTCATGACATCTTTCCATTTCCTAGACCACTGACTTAAAACAACATCAGACTGACTGCATGCGTCCCCACCCTCAATTTACATCTAAATATAGCAGCAACTGAAGATGGGGACTTTGGGCAGAAATAGCTTTTGAGACGGAGGGCCTTATGATAAGATGAGAAGGGATGTGAGAGAGAGAGCCAGTAAGACGGCTCAGAAAGTAAAGACGCTGGCCATGTGTGGTGGTTTGCAAGAAAATGCCCCCCAAAGAGGGTGGCACTATTAAGAGGTGTGGCCTTGTTGGAGGAAGAATGTCACTGTGGGAGCAGGCTTTGAGGTCTCTTTTGCTCAAGCCTCTCTCAGTGTGACAATCAATCAACTTTCTGTTGCCTGCAAGATGTAGGACTCTCATCTACCAGAAACATGTCTGCCTGCACACCCCCATGCTCACCATCATGATGGTAATGGACTAAACCTCTGACATTGTAAGCCAGTCACCCCTAATTAAATGCTTTCCTTTATAAGAGTTGCCATGGTCATGGTGTCTCTTCACAGCTATAGAAACCTAAACTAGGACACTATGGAAGCCCAGTGACCTCGACTCCCAGAATTCAAGTAAATGTGGAAGGAGAGAACCAACCCCACAGGGTTGTCTTCTGACCCCTTTGCTCATATATTCCCTCCTACCTCTCTTTGACTGGATTTTGAGAGCTTAGCTGTGGATCGCTGCATCTGCTTCCATCCGTTATTTATGTCAGCGATTCTAACACTTGGGAGACAGGACAAAGGATCACGAATTTGAGGCCAGCCTGGGCTACATAGTGAGATGCTGTCTCAGACAAAAATCAAATCAAAACAATAATAAAAGCCCAAACAAGAACGAGAGAGACAGACTGCAAGAGTTATTTATAAAAGTGATTAGCATATTATCAGACCTCATTATAAACCTTATTCGGCATATCACAGAATTCATGCAAAATCTGCTTTGCTACATCTTTCCCCCAAGTTGATCCTCCTTGGCACTTTACTCTACCTTAGAAAGTACTATTCGAATGTTTCCCCGAGGTTAGTAGCAGCTGGGTTAATATGAGCACTAAAGATTCCATTCAGTAGAACACTGGCACATGTACTTCAATACAGAGGCAGAATGACAGCGACATTCTATAAGAGATGACGTAACATGAACAATGACCGTGGTTCCCTGCATCTTCAGGGAGAAGCCGAGTCTGTTCTAACATCTCCTGAACTTGTGGCTGGCCTCGTGACAACAGGATGAAACCAAGTGACCAGGAAGCTCCCTAACAAATGCCTGCCTTTACCTGGGAGTGCCACCCAGAAACGACCATGTAAGAAGTAGGTGTGGGTGCCTAGAAGAAAGGTCCCTAAGAGAACCAGGGTGCGCGGTGATAGCCAGGACCAACTTTCAGATGCATGACGGAGGTCATCTTGCACCTGCTAGTCCAACAGAAACCCTGTCTGTCTGAACAACCAGTAATCCCATGAAGGAGCCCACAAGAAACCAGCAGAGGGGCCCCCATGTGACCCATAGATCTAGATAGCTGTTTGAACTATTACATTTTAGTATTTTTTCAATAACCAGCCAATGACACATGCTGATATTAATGGAGAATGAAAAAAATGCATGACATACCGTGTATCACTGAACACTGAGGGAAAGAGGAAATAGCATTGTCAAGACTTAGAGTAGAAGAAAGACCTGCAAAGCCAGTTCTGGGAGCCTGCGCTGGTGATGAGAATCCAGCGGGAAGAGCAGAAGGACGCACGAACAGGACAAACGGGCATCACCACTTCTGTTGATGCTCACGGTATTTTGAATGAAAATAGAAGAAAACTAGTTTTTTTCCTACGTTTTTTTCCATTTTGAGTATTATTTCCTGGAGACCTCTCGGAGCCCTATAAATCTGGACACTGTAACTCTTCTAGAACCACCCAGAAATCATCTGTTGAGTCGACCTTGAACATTTGGAGGTCACGGACCCCACCTGAGATGTTAACGGGTGTTTCCTTATGTTAGCATGTTTACCAAAGAAATTGCTGAATGAATAAATTAAGCTCATTCGCATGTGTTTCTTGCTACATAGCATCCAAGTACGTGCTAAGAAGGCCATCCTCACAATGCCAGGTGTGGTGACACATGCCTTTTATCCCTGATACTCAGGAGGCTGAGGTGGAAGTCTCTCTTATTCATGAGCAGCCCGGGCTTGACTCCGCCTTAAAAATTTGTCTTTGGATAAATAAGTAAAACCCTCTCCACAGGTTGAAGAAATGACTGACTTGGTAAAGGCACTTCCTGGCCTGATGCCCTGAGTTCTATCCCTAGGACTCGACTCACACGGTGGAAGGACTGAACCTACCTGCTGAGACTGGTCCTCTGAACACCATATGTGTGCCATGGCATGCCTGCTCCCACACACATACGCATGCACACGCAAACCAGATGAGCAAATAAATAATGTAATTAAACTGATGTTTAAAAATTCTATTTCTGGCGCAGGCTCTTCACCTTTAGCTCCAGTCGGCTTCTTCCCGCACGGCTACTTTCCTCTGAGGACAAGTGCCAAGAGGACAAGTGCACGGGGTTATTTCGCGCTGCTTCTTGTAACCAGAAACATGATCCGCTCCGTCCTTTAGAATTCCTTCTGAGGGGAACCTATTCTATATGAATGCACATCTTCTTAGACCGAGATGGAGGGGGGGAGGGCCTTGGGCTCCCCATAGGACAGGGTATCCTGC
>JAQHUG010000034.1:1002408-1016360 GCA_028555095.1 Dicrostonyx torquatus | reverse complement strand
GATAGATAGATAGATAGATAGATAGATAGATAGATAGATAGATAGATAAAAGGTCTAAGCTGCACAATGCCATGGCACACACCTATAATCCTAATACCAAGGGGGAATGTGAGTTTAAAGCCAGCCTGGGCTGTATAACAAACCAAGAAGAACAAAAAAGGTTTTGTGAAACCACGAATC
The DNA here is from genome assembly GCA_028555095.1 of Dicrostonyx torquatus. Classification (NCBI taxonomy): domain Eukaryota; kingdom Metazoa; phylum Chordata; class Mammalia; order Rodentia; family Cricetidae; genus Dicrostonyx; species Dicrostonyx torquatus. Next base: position 1,016,180 of record JAQHUG010000034.1, on the reverse strand, counting down.
AGGCAGCACTATTAAACCAAAAATGTCCGTAGCACAACGGAAAATGTTTTGTTATAGCTTCCTGAATGGTTGAAAATATTTCAAACTAAAATGGAAATCAAATTGCTGAGCTGAAGGTATCAGTTTGGGTCCATGCTCATAATCCCAGCACTTGCAAGACAAGGCAGAAGTGTGGCTGCAAGACTGAGGTCATTCTGGTCTACACAGGAAGTTCCAGGACAGTTAGGGCTACACAGACCCTATCTCAAAACAAACAACCTAAGTAGTCAACCAACTGACCAACCAACCAAGCTCAGCTGGAAAAATGTTTGCAAGGTGGAAACAGAAGAAGATGGGCGTAAAGATGCGCTGGAGGAAGTTGCCTGCCAGGCAAGCAGGAGGAGCTGAGTTCAGATCCCCAGCATCCTCGTGAAAAGCCCCATGATGGTATACACCTGCAATCCCAGTGCTGGGAAGGTGGAGACAGGAGGGACTCTGGGGTGCGTGGGCAGCCAGTCTAGCCAACCTAGATTCAGATTCAGTGTGAGACAGTCTCCAAGAACAGACAGTGAGACACGCCTGAAAGCCGCCCTCTGGCCTCCATATTCAACCACATATACACAGATGCATTCTCCCAGTCCTACACAATGGCTTAGAGGCATTCCCCCGTCAAGAGATTTACTTATTTGTTTGTTTTTAGGTGTGTGTGTATGTTAGCCATGTGCATGCAGGTGCCAGAACAGATCAAAAGATGGATCTTTTCCCTGGAACCGAAATTACAAGCAGCTGTGAGCCACCCGATGCAGGTGCTGAGACCCAAACGTGGGTCCTCTGGAAGAGCAGCAAGAGCTTCTAACTGCTGAGCCATTTCTCCAGCCCCAGAGGTGTTTAAGAAATATCTCTAGCTCCCTAACTAAGGGTCTATATTAACAATTTAAGCCTCTCCATACCTCAAGTCCTCAGTTTTACAATGGAATCAATTATACCTGCTGGGTATATCACTCAAAATTATAAGGAAAGTCAAGCATAACAAAATACAAAATGCTTTGTGTTCGGCGGTGGTGGCACATGCCTTTAATCCCAGTACTCGGAAGGCAGGTAGATCTCTGAGTTCGAGGCCAGCCTGGTCTAGAGAGTGAGTTCCAGGACTACACAGAGAAACCCTGTCTTGAAAACCCAAAACCAAAACAACAGCAACAAAAAGATGCTTTGTGAGCTCTGAGAAGCCAGACAAGGTGAACAGGCTGGCTATTGTTGCTTGCCATAAGCAGATCTCTCATGCCGTAAACTCAGAGGCGCACAGAAACAACACGGCAAAGTCCTTTGTACATTCAACAATATTTACTGTGCCAGGCACTGAGAAAGAACAAAAGAACCATCGTGGGACACGTGGTGGAGAGAATAAAACACACAGAGGGACCCTGCCCCACTGGAGGTGGCTTTTCCTTTTGATTCCTCTTCCGTCACGTGGAAGAGAAAATGAAAAGTGGCAGTGGGAAGCCACAGATCTAAAGGCATTCATCTGTTGCCACTTCAATCAGGTCTAAACCCCTAAGCAGGATAAACAGGCTGGTGGCTGGAGAGCATTCTTACCGCCGCCAAGGTCCAACAACAAAAGAGCCCAACTAAGACAAATAGAATATTCACCAGACAGAGAGGGAATTTAACTCTGCATTACATCAGGTGAAATTAGAATTGAGAAGTCATTCCGAGATGTGAAGATGCTCAAGGTTAATTCAAACTGTTCTCTTCAACAACTAAATTAGAAAAGATTATAATATTACAATACTTCTCCTTTTCCTTTCCTCTCTCCAAATCCTCCCCATATACTACACCCCACTTTCCTTCAAATTCATGGCCTCTTCTTTGATGGTTATTGCATGCATATATGTATATGTACACACACATATGTTTTCTAACTATAACCTATTCAGTTTGTATCAAGGTGACTTGTATGTATGCATGTATGTATGACTATTTAGAACTGGACAGCCAGTAGGTGTGCTCTTGCCTGGGAAAGACCACTTCTCCCGCTTCCAGGTTTCCTGGACAGATCACAGATCTTTGTGTAGTGCTGAGACCTCATAAGCTTTTCCCAGTCTGCCTGGGCAAGTTCACTGGTATCATCCTTGCTCTCAGCTCACATTTGGGCAGTCATGTTGGTGAGAATTTATGGACTTAGCTTCCGGCATCACTAAGAGATACTATCTCACAGTGAACTCCTTGATCCTCTGGCTCTTACAATCTTTCTGCCCCCTCTTCCACAAAGCTCCCTGAGCCTTAGATGTAGGGTGTTTTGTAGATGTATCCCATTGGGACTGAGTGCCACAATTCGGCATTTTGATTGGTTTTCGTTTTCTAGTGGTCTCCATCTGCTGGAAAGAGAAATTTCCTTGATGAGGAGTAAGGACTATACTTCCCTGTGGGTGTAAGGACAAATGTTTATAGACTGTTGTTAGTGATCATTTAGGCCTAATAAATTAGTGGTTTTAGATTTTCCTCCAATAACCGTGACTTTGCTAGGCACTGAGTAGTTAGCTGGGTTTCTGGCACCAGGCATGGTTTCCCTCTTGCTGAATACAATGAGAGAGTTGTTGGTTACTGCTAAGGTATGCATGCCACTATTGCACTCTTAGGTTCTGGTGCCATGTTGGTTGTTGATGTGGCCCACAGGTGTCATAATTGGGTAGGACTGTTGGTTGCCTCCCTCCTCTGGACGCTTGCATGGAACTGTGAAAGCTAGTCCTCAGAAAGGAGGCATTCAGGTCAGATCCACATCTGGGGTCTTATTATAGAGCACCAGGGATACTGGCCTAGAACAGGATCTCATGCTTATGTCTGTCTGTGGATCCTGGTACCTTTCAAGAAAATTCTCTACCTTGACAAGTTAGAAACCCCCTGCCTCATTTTACAGTAAACTATATTCTGGAATAATGTTTATTCATTCATTTAATCTCAATAAAGAGGAATGAAAAGGACTTAGGACTGACTACCAGCCTAGTGACAAAGATGTTAGGGTTTAGGTTTCTGGATTCAAATTTCAGCTTGGATTTATTAGTTGACCTTGGACAAGAGACTTACCCTGCCTGCCACATTCCCCTACCATAAAACGGTCATAAAACCTCTAAGTCAGTCATGTTGTACCAATTCAATAACCTCTGTAACCAAGCTCTCCTATAAGTATTTTGCAATCAATAAATACTTATTGTTGTTATCTTAAAAGGAGAATAATAAAAGGAACACATATCTTGCAGACATTCGTGTGTGTTAGAGATATCACAAAGAAGTGTTTTAAGGAAAATATTGTAGGAAAAACAAATCCCTTTAATTCTAAAAATGTAAATAAAGTACCTGACTAGATTACCAGCTAATCACTCCTAATGCTATAAACGTATCTGAAACTTACAAATGTGCTAAAATTTATAAAAAGATCACCCATAAGACAAGGAGAATGCATACAATAGAAGAGTCCATTTCAATGGCCCCAAAGTTTGTTCCAAACATGATCCAGCAACCCAAAGCAGAGGCCAAGGTCTGTGAAACCGTAGCTGGGTCACTTATGGTCAAATACATATTAAATTTCTTTATCCTAGTGCTAATTTCACAAGCAGTTTGGGGAAATAAATTTACTTGCAATCTGAGACTGAGAAATAGTGATTAGAAAGTAAATGGCAGGCACAGAGAGACCTGGAATATTGATCAACTTGCAAGAAACCAAACCAAACAAACAAACACTCAAAGTCACAGTCCCTCTTCTCCGCCTGGATCTTACACATGCTAGGCAACTGTGCACATCTGAGACACAGTCTGGCTTCTAGCCATAATTTCCATCAAATGTCCACCATATAATTGGCTAGGCGCAGGTGGCTAGGCTGGAAGAGATTCAAAGGCAGCTGGGCAAGGGTCTATGAAGCATGTGCACGCCCTGTGTTCTTAACTAAAACTCAACCTTAGCTCTTAATCCTCTTGATCCTTTGTCTGGCTTCTTAAACCCTCACTGTAACCCCTACACCCACTCACTGTGGAGCAGGTGACACTTGGGCATCTTATATGAATACAAGTGTTCAGAGGGTTCAAAGCCTCACAGCCAGAATGAAGGAATGGCGTTGCCTCTGAGATCCTCTCTAAAAATGTTGCCCTGGATAAAAATAAGGATGGTTAGAAGAACAAGAGGTCAGAGAAAAGCAGACTAGCGCTGAGACACACCTCTTGGGAGGCTCCGGACTTGTCAACGGAGTGCACCTGTGGTATGTATGGTATGCTTCAGCTTCCAGAGAGCTGAAGGACGGGCGTCAGGCAGACCCTGCTCCATAAGGTGCTCTCGGCCCTGATTGCCTGACATAACCCTAACCTTCCCCCATGCACAGCATGGGTGAGACTGAATCTTCAGATTCTGCAACAGACACATCCATCAAATAAGGAAAAGATCATGGGCATCACTAGATGGCAAACATCAAAAATGTGATTTTAAGCGAGTATTAAGGACCTTAAGAAGCCAACTTTGATTTCTGGCAAAGAGAAAAGCAACTACAGAATTTTCTCCTGTTAAAAGGAACGATTATGTAAGCAGCCCACAGGGAAGAGCCACGCTGAAGGCGGCAGTAAAACACAGATGGGGTGCTGCTGAAGCTCAGTTGATGCAGCACTTGCCCTGTGTTCCATCCTCAGCACCACATCAAACAAGCGACAGTGACTCACAGTTGTAATCCCAGCAGGTGGAGGCAGGAGGATCAGAAATCCAAGGTCATCCTATGACCATATAGGGCTGGGATCCAGCAGAAGATCCTTTCTCAAGATAAGTAAATAAACAAGCAAAGTAAAGATTAATAGAGCCCACTCCCTCCTCCCAGGTCGAGATGGCGGCGGACCTACTTTTCATACAGCCTCTGTCCCCTCATGAAGGCCTTCACTTCGCTGTCCAGCGGGAAGGTTCCGTCGTCCTTCCTAAAGCGGTAGAAGAGCTTTACATCCTTGAATTCCTTGTGCTCGTCACACACTGAAACACAACACACACAGAGAGGAAAATGAAAGGCTCGCGAGAGACAGAAGACTAAAATCCATCTCATTGCTTAATTCTTGCCCGCACGGACATCTACTGTGAGGGACCACGCTTGAGCACAGGGCTCTGACCCCGGGTTGTCAGCATCACTACCATCACCGTGTATTGAAAGGCTCACAAAATGTGAAGGCCCAAAAATGTGAGCCTATTTCCACCTTGTCTGAAGGTCAGGAGTTTTAGCTTATTCAAAGTTGTTGGCCAGTAAGGCTTCACTCCCTGATCTAGGGTGTGGTTGCTTGGTCTTTTTGACATTAAGATGGTCCGTATAGGTAGATCCATTCCACCATGACCAATATGGTCAGAATATTCAAGCATCCTTCTGCCCCTTTCTTTGAAAGAGGAGGTTTGATTTTTGGAATTGCTGCCTTCAGTTGGTCTAGGGTGGGTTCACTGCCTAAATGACAGAAGGCTAATGACTTGATGTTCAAAGTATTAAAGCAAGTGACTGTTCCAGTTGTCCTTTGTATCATGTTAAAGTAGTCTTTTGTCTTCTTTCCCCTGTTGTCTTGGGGTATAAAAGTGTATGGAAAATTAAATGCAGGCGATTTCAGTATTCACTGGAACTCCCTCCCAGTACTACCCTATGTTTCTGTTTTATTATTTTCACTCACATCTTCGCTCTCTTTACTGTTTTTTAATCCCCATGCCTCTACCCTGGTAAGTGGTATTTTTGTCAAAGTTGATCTCCAACAACCAAATTCACTTCATCACTTATCCCAGAGTCTTTAAAAGCATGAACACTGGAATAACAAGAGCCTCAAAGGTTAGAAATCAAAGCTAAATAAGGTAGCATACGGTTGTAGCCCTTGTACTTGGGAGACTGAGACAAAGAATCATGAGTTCGAGACCAGCTGGGGCTACAAGGTTATGACCCTTTTGTCAGAAAGCTGAAAGAGATCTGAAGAGAAATGTCAGCACATAACTAAAATGATGCTAGGGATTTGTAGGTGTTAGAGAAAACTGCAGTAGGAGTGTAATGGAGGACTCCTTAGGACCCCAGCTGTGGGGAAAGGAAATCCAGCTTTCTTGGATTATTTGTAAGTAGAAACCTATCAGGGGCTGGGCGGTGGTGGCGCATGCCTTTAATCCCAGCACTCGGGAGGCAGAGGCAGGCGGATCTCTGTGAGTTCGAGACCAGCCTGGTCTACAAGAGCTAGTTCCAGCTCAGGCTCCAAAGCCACAGAGAAACCCTGTCTTGAAAAACCAAAAAAAAAAAAAAAACCCCAAAAAAAAAAACAAAACCTATCAGGGAATGAACAAAATTAAGGAGAATTTTTATCTTAGCTTAGAGGAACATCAGAGTGCAAATGTCTGGGTCAGGCTGAGACTTGGAGGACATATTGTCTTAGGGTCTCTATTGCTGTAATAAAACACCATGACCAAAAGCAACTTGGGGAGAAAGCAGTTTATTATGTCTTACCCTTCAAGGTAACAGTCCCTCACTGAGGGAAGTCCAGACAGAAACTGAAGCGGAAGTCATAAAGAATACTGCTTCCTGGGTTGTCCTTCATGCCTTGCTCAACCTACCTTCTGATACCACCCAGGACCACCAGGCAGGAGTAAGCATTTCCCATAGTGAGCTGGGCCTACTCACATCAATTTTCAATTTCAAAAAAATGCACCACAGGCTTGTAAATAGAGCAATATGGAGACAGTTTCTTAATTGAGGTTCCCCCCTCCACGGGTGACTCTAGCTTGTGTCAAGTCAACATAAAACTAGTCAGCACACACGTTCATGGATGTTCATTGAACGATTGAGAGTGGGATGGTTTGAATGACAATGGCCCCCATAGGCTCATATATTTGCACGCTCAGTCCCCAGTTGTTGAAGATGGGGAGGTGTGTCCTTGCTGAAGGTGTGTCACTGGGGGTGACCTCTGAGGTTTCAAAAGCCCACTCCAGGCCCAGCGTGTTTCTCTCTGCTTTCTACCAGTTGATCGGAATGTAAAGCTCTTAGCTACTACTCCAACACCAGGTCTGTGTAGCCATGATGATCACAGACAAACCCTCTAAAACTACAAGCAGGTACCATTTAAATCCTTTCCTTTATAAAAGTTGCCTTGGTCATGGTGTCTCTTCACACCAAGAGAACAGTAACTAAGACAGAGTTACAGCCGCAACTTATAAACAGCGTAAATACCCCTGAACTGGACAGATGAAGCTACAATGGCCTATGCAAGGCACACGATGCATACAACAGTATCAGCAGGATGAATGGCCAGAAAGGTGGCTCTTGAATCAGGAGAGAGAGCTGAAAAGAGGTGGAAAATAGAAAAGATCACCAATCCATGGGACAAGAAGGTGGGTGGGGGACTAACTCAGAGAGAAAGAAGAGTCAGGTAAGGGGTGGAGTGGGGACAGGTATGAACTGTGAAGGAGCCATGCAAGATGCTAAAATAGAAAGGCACACATTTGTGGAGTCACCATGTGGAAACCCCTTGGTTTGTCTGCTAGCCTTAAAAAAAACCAATAATTTCAGAGAAATAGGCTATCAGCATTGGTGACTTTGACACACAGCATGCTGATCAGGTCGCAAATAGTAAATACGCATTCTGATGAAGGTTCAACTATGGCACACTGTCCAGGAAAGCATATGAAAAAAAATCCAAGTACCTCTGGGAAAAAGAATGCATCGGGAAGAGGTGCTGAAGAGATAATTTAAAGTAAAATGGTTATTGGTTTACTAATTAACACTTGATTTTGTGGACACTGGGCCTCACATGGCCCAGACTGGCCTCAAACTCATTATTTAGCCAAGGCTGGCCTTGACCTTCTGATCCTTCTGTGTCTTTAAGAGCCATCACTCCTGTCTCTGACTTCATAACGAGTACATTCATGCAATCGATGTGGTCTTCATCGCCTCTCCAGATACCTTGCCGGTGCCGCCTCACTCACCATGATGAATGATGCCCCGGTCAGCTAATTTCTGCATGAGTTTTATTGCCGTCTCTCGGTCGGAAGCCTCCTTGTGTTCAATCAACCAGTCGATCAGTTCTTTCGCGACAAAGCAGTTTGGGTAGGTCTTGAGATGATGCCGCCTATCTTTAATAACCTTTTCTTCATGGAGCCTCAGCCTAAAAAGACAAATAAGAACGTGAGGAATGTTCACGGCAACAGGAATTATTAAACCGATCCCATGGAGAAGTAACTAAACAAGTTGGAGATTTCCATCCAAGCAGAACCCTCTCTTCAGCACAGATTTTTTTTTTTTTACGGTTCTCCATATTGTCATTCATACATTCATATGACATATGTGCATGCCTTCACTAATTCATACGACAAAGACTCGTGCGTGTTATGACCTACCTGTTACAGACTTCTAGGCACTAGAGGCATGCATCAGAAAATATAGACAAGCAAGCTCGCCTTTGGGGGCATTTGTTTTCTCCAGTAGGGACCATAGCTATGTTTTCTTTTGTTGGTTGGTTTGGTCTTGGGACAGGATCTCATGGGGCTCAGACTGGTCACCAACTTGGTCTGCAGTCAAGGATGACTTTGGATTCCTGATCTTCATGCCCCTAGCTCAGACTACAGGCGTGTGCTACCACACTAAACTTCTAGAGCTAATCTTGACGCGAGGTTTACTGGCTTCTGCGAGTTAATATGAGCACTCTACAGTGAGTGATTAGCTCATATGAGGGTCACAACAATCCACCAGCAGTCAGTGCCACCCTCATTCTTTGACAAGCAGAGACTGAGGTCTGTTATAGAATATTATCTTATCTGGGCAAAGATGTGTTACATTTGTTTATGCTGCAGAATATTACTACTTTAACTGAGTAAAGATGTGTTACTTTTGTTTATGCTGCATTTGGTTCACTGTGTCTGCAAAAGGCACCTGATTGGTCTAATAAAGAGATGAATGGGGGCTCAAGAGATGGCTCAGAGGTTAAGAGCACTGACTGCTCTTCCAGAGGTCCTGAGTTCAATTCCCAGCAACCACATGGAGGCTCACAGCCATCTATAATGAGATCTGGTGCCCTCTTCTGACCTGCAAGCATACATGGAAGGAATCTTGTATACATAATAAATAAGTCCTACTTAGAGAGACAGAGAGAGAGAGAGAGAGAGAGAGAGAGAGAGAGAGAGAGAGAGAGAGAGAGATGAATGGCCAATAGCAAAGCAGAAAAAAGGACAGGCAGGAGGGCTGGCAGAGAGAGGGAACAAATAGGAGGAGAAATCTAGGCCTGAAAGAAGAATGGGAGAACAAAAGAAGGAGGAGGAGAGAATAAGGCAGACACCAGGCAGCAGACATAGAGAAGCAGGGAAAGTAAAATATACAGAAAGAAAAGTAATAAACCCTGAGGCAAAGGGTAGATAGAGAGAAACAGATTAATTTAAGTTAAAAGAGCTAAGCCAGAAACATGACTGAGCTAGGCCTAGCATTCAGAACTAGTAAGTCTCTGTGTCATGGTTTGGGAGTTGGTTGGTGGCTTCTAAGAAAAAGCCTGGTACAGAGGTCCTGTGATCACATGACTTGTCTAAACCCACAGTGCTAACAAGTCTCGAAAATGAGATCCGAGGCTCGTTGTTGTCCCTGAGTTCATCACGCTGCCTCCAGCTAGAGACGGATAAATGAAAAGTCAAGGAGAAATCGATTAAAGCTGTTGGGGACAAAAAATACAACTTACTTCCAGGCTGGTAAATTAGTGGAAAGTGCTTTGTGGGAGCTTCGCCCTCCCCTTCGATGATTTCACAAAGGAATTATGGACCTGCCTGTTCTTTAAGGTTTCTGTCATTTACCTTTTTTTTTTTTTCTTAAATCATCCTTGCATTTCCTTTTTGTTTCTCAAATGAATTGGTGACCCACAAGGTCACCTTCTACAATCCACTCACCTGATTTCTGTATCTCATAAAGAATATTCTGAACAGTGCTGAACAGTCCTGGGAAAGAGAAAGCCTCAGAAAGGACTGTATGACTCTTGCAAGTGATTTAAGGGCTCCCCCACCCACCATCAGTAAAGTGGAGAGTTTGAATCGACTTTCTATCCCTGGCCATGTTGAGATTTAGGGGTGGGGTATGCTGAGCCGAAACATAGCAGAGTGGATCCCTCATGGGGACAGTTCTAATGAAAGGGACGGAAGGGCTGGGGGTGTGGCGTTCAGTGGGAAAGTATGTGCATTGTGTGTGTGTGTGTGTGTGTGTGTGTAGATGTGTGAGAGAGAGAAAACCAGGTGGGAGTAGAGAGAGGGAGAGATCCTATTCTTGTCTAGTTTTTTGTTTGTTTTTCTGATATAAGGGCTCATGTATTCCGACTACTCTCCAAATCCATATGTAGCTATGGATGACCCTGAACTTCGGAATCTCTTGCCTCTACCTCTGTAACAGGAGGGCTGGCTTGTTGGTGTTTCTGTCCCGCCTGGTTCCCCAGCCATTTAGTCCCAGAGAAAAATCACACAAGAGATTTATAAACTGATTGGCCCATTAGCTCAGGCTTCTTACTAGCTCTTATAAGTTAGCCACATGGCTCAGTACCTTCTTTCAGCAGGGCAGCTCACATTCTCCTTCTTAGATGGAGTGGGCAGGAATGCAAAAAGAGCTTCCTTCTTCCCAGAATACTCCTGTTCTCTCTGATCTGCCTCTACTTCCTGTCTGGTTGACCCGCCTGTACTTCCTGCCTGGCCAATCAGCATTTATTTAAAACTTGATTGACAGAATACAGACAATTCTCCTGTACCATACCTCCCAAGTGATAAAGAGTCCAAGTCTATGCGACCATGCCCAAGTTTTTGTAAGCCAGGCAAGCACTCTACCAACCGACCTACTGCCCAGTCTTCTGCGGGGAGGGGGCAGAGTCTTTTATACCCCATACCGGACTCAAATATGCTCTGTAGCTAGTGATGGCCTTGAACTCGCGATCCTTTTGTCCCTACCCCACAAGTGCTAGGATTACAGAATGCATCCGTCACCAGGCCCACTTTAAATTTTGACATCTCAAAAGTTGTCCCAAGTGGGGAGTATACTCAACCGAAATCTCTGAGGCTTAGGTGTCCCTTGCTATATCCAACTGCCCCAGACCAAACTGTGTTCTCCGCAAATCCATACCCGCCTCCTCAGCTGATCCCTCCACTCCAAGTTCTCTGTGACTCAATTTAGAGAAGGGGTTTCTAAAGATGGAATTGAAGAACCAGGGATGGAGGTCAGACACAAGGGTCTGGAAAGCAGGCCCTAATCCGCTATGACTGAAAACTGGGGCACAGGCACATAAAGATACAGGGAGAATATCACCATCTACGCATCAAAGAGGCCTCAGAGGAGGACAATGCACCTTGATCTTGGATTTCCAGGCTCCAGGACTGAGAAAAAGTTTTAAACCCTGTAGTTTGATTTGCTATGCAGGCTGAGCCAACTTACACAATCACTGAAGGCTGAAGACTTGGAGACCCCGAGCAGCCTGAGGAGGAAAGACTCAAGGACTCAGGCTCTGCTGGGACCAGGCAGTGGAGATGGGGAGTAAGAACAGAATAAGGGCGGTTCCCAGAGGTGGGAGCTACACAGGAAAAAAGACAGTGAGTTCCAATGAGTTTCTAGTCCATGCCTAGCGCTGTACTAAACGTTTTCACACGTGTTAAAGAATCCAATCAAAGCCGGGCGGTGGTGGCGCACGCCTTTAATCCCAGCACTCGGGAGGCAGAGGCAGGCGGATCTCTGTGAGTTCAAGACCAGCCTGGTCTACAAGAGCTAGTTCCAGTGCAGGCTCCAAAGCTACAGAGAAACCCTGTCTCGAAAAACAAAAAAAACAAGAATCCAATCAAAAAGCCATTCACCTATCTGGAATCTCACTGTTCTCACTTGTGAAAGAAGGGTTTTGAACACGTGCGTGACCACGTGACCTCTTTAGAGTTGATAGTGAAATTCTTGCAGCTTCATCTACCTCTTTTCTGCTAATTACACTATCACTTCCCCTGGGGAAACCATTCATCATCCACTATCAGTTCAGGCAGCTCCTACGCAACTGGGCTTAGCCCCAACATGTGACCCAGGCTTAGCCAATGAGAGCATGCTATTTATTCTTTGAGGTCTACATTGGATGCATGAATGAGCATGTAATTTAGGCGAGGCAATCCTGAGGCTTTTTCTGCAAGTCCTGGTTGTCACTAGACTTTATAGGCGGTGATGCCTACAATCCTCAGCACGGTTGCTGCTACAGTAGTCGGCTATGTCACAAGACCCTGTCCCAAACAAATAAAATAAATGCGTACAGTTACATTCTTGCCATGATAAAGGCATGCATGCCCAAGAAAATCCTTGAACACAGAACAAATATAATAATAACAGATACAAACAGACCAAGAGAAAAGCTTTACCAGGCATGATGGAATATGCCTGTAATTTCACCACTCTGGTCAGGAGGCAGGAGGACTGCCAGTTTGAAGTCAGCCTAGGTTACAAAGAGGACTGATCTTTAAAAAGCAAAAAAAAAAAAAAAAAAAAAAAGACTTTCTCCAATAACCATACCTATATACCTAAAAATCAACAGTCCCTGAAGCCAAATGAACTTACATTTAAGAAACATGAACCACTAGGTTCCCTATCCTTTGGTGAGGTTAATTAGGTAATTAGGTGCCTAATCTGCTACCAAAATGGTCCTAGACCTTCCACTGGATGACTTAATGGCTCTATGACACTGTATGTTGCCACTTTTGTGCCTCCAGAGAACCCATCGGTAGCTGGAGCTAGGTGACCTGAACAGAGTGGTCCGAGGGCCTCTGGAACAGGTGTTTGACAGATTCCTATTTCTCCATCTCCCCACTCTCCTCTGTTGTTGCTATTATTATAGTATAGAGTTTTTAACATCTAGTTTCATTACTCAAAGACTGTTTTGTGTGCAGATAAATAGCTGACAGCAAATGTTGGTCCTTAACCAGAACACTCGGCCACTTATAATTACCTAAAGCCCTAAGAGTCAAAATGTGCTGTAGGGATCGCGAATGAGAGGGCACAGCAATGAATCCACCAGTAAGAGAGAAGAAAATGCCAGCGACAGGAAGAGAAAAATCCCAAGAGGCATCGTCCAACGGGCCTAAAATCCGCCCATGAGACAGCAGTGATGAAGCAGGATTGCCTGACTGAAGAGGGGAAATGTGGGTTTAAAGGTAGAGGCAGAAGGAGTTTATCAAGGTCGTCCTCAACCAACAGTAAGTTGAAGGCCAGGCAGGACTATACGAGACCCTGTTTCAGCTGCAGCAGTAGCGCGCGCACACACATACACACACACACACACACACACACACACACACACACACAGGAGGATGGGGAGAGAGACTGGAAAAGGAAAAGGTTAGGAAACCCAACTAAATTTGAACTTCAGTGAAACAACAAAATTAATTCTTTTATTATAAGCATGGCCCAAATAGTGCATAAGACCTACTTATACTAAAGAAGAATTACTCATTAGCTCTGCAATTCAAATTTTATTGAGTACTCTCCATCTAATCTGGCAGTCCTATAGGGGGTATGTTTTATTAAACATGGAAGTATATTAGGATTAATATTTTATGGGAGAAAGAAAGGGATTTAAGCTGATAGGAAGGAACAATTTGAGTCCTTACTGTTTTAGGGGAAACTATGTAAGTAATTTTGTTGAGACTACCTGACTCATTGTTTATCAGCGTCTTCCAGAAAGTACTTTGGCCCATGTGCTTAGAGCCAAACCCTAGCCCTGACGCACTAAGGACCAGGTAAGAAACAAACTGTAAAGATTATGAACTTGGCCGGGCGGTGGTGGCGCAC
>JAQHUG010000034.1:968164-981896 GCA_028555095.1 Dicrostonyx torquatus | reverse complement strand
AGAGAGCACTATTTTATTCTTTCACATTTTCTCAGGGTTCAGTGCAGGCTTCAAGGTAAGAAGGTCCAGGTTGCCATGTTGCTTTGTACCTGGAAAGAAACCAACCACACAGCACAGAATGCAAAGGCCAAGTCTCTAGTCCTGGCCTGTTGGTGGCTGCATACTCGATCCGGTGAAACAGCCAGCAGTGCATCAAAGGGTTGCAGATGCCCCTTTTCTGTGATACAAACAAAACAACCACAGCAACAGCCATGTGTCTGTTTGGTTCCCCTGGAGAGGGAGTGTTTAGTGATCCTTCCTTCGGTGCAGCCCCTCCTTTCCCCACAGAATATGTCTGTGGCAGGGCTCTCAGCCTTTTTTGTTCTACCTGCTGTCCAGATAGAGTCAGGTATGCACAGAGGGCACCCCGGCTGGCAGATAAGGCCCTCTAGCAGGCAACACACAGCCCATCAAAGGAGTCGGACAGAGAGACTGAGAAAAGTTGCCTGAAGGCCTTAGAGCTGTTTGTTGTCAGGCAAGGTATGTACCCTCAGAGGCAAACAACTCTGTTAACATACTCTCTAAGGATGGCATGGAAGAGAGGGATAGGACACACAAAAATGAGAACTCAGTCCCAGCTACAACGACGGGAACATAAACACACAATAAGGAGTCAATAATAAGAATCAAAACTTATTAAGGAGTGATGGGAACGGCTGTCAAGAGGCATCTGGAGCAGTGGTTCTCAAGCTGCAACCCTTTAACACAGTTCTTCATGTTGTAGTGACCCCCCAACCATAAAATTATTTTCTTTGCTACTGAGCACTGCCTCAGTTCCTAAGACCATCTGAAACATGTGCTTTCCGATGGTCTCGACGCACAGATGGAGATCCACTGATCAAGAAGATACTTGGGTGAACTTGGGTTAGCCACGATAAAACCCTGCGCCCCTGCGTATAGAGAGAAAGGCTTACCCTGGTGGCTGAATTAGTCATTAACACTTGGCAAGTAGCAAAGAACACGGGCCACCAAGAATGTAAGATTTCTCACCAAGACTCAATCTTCCTTTGCATTTGTTTTGTTCTGTTATTTGAGGCAGGATCTCATGTAGCCCAGGCTGGTCTCAAACCCACTATGTAGCTAAGGAAGGCCTTGAACTCCTGATCCCTGTACCTCCACGTCCCAAGCGCTGGGGTTATGGGTGTGCAACACTATTCAATACCTTTGTTATCTCAGTGCTGGAGATGGAGCATGGAGTCTGGCGTGTGATATACAAGGACTCCACCACTGAGCTACACCGTTAGCCCCAGTTTTACTTTTTATTCTGAGATAGGGTCTCAGTAAGTTGGCCAGGCTGGCTTTGAAGTCATTCTATTGCCTAGGCAGGCCTTGCACTTGAGATTCTCTAGCCTCCACCTCCCAGCTAGCTGAGGTCTCAGGCCTGTGCCACTGGGATTGGTTATACTGGTAAGACTAGCTCCAAAACCAGGTGTGGTGGTGCACATCTGTACTCCCATTACTTAGGGTGCAGAGGCAGAAAAAATGAGGGGTTCATGTTTATCCCCTGCCACCACCTGAGTTAAAAGCCAACCTAGGCTACGTAAGACCCTGACTCAACACACACACACACACACAGAAAGAGAGAGACAGCGAGAGAGAGCGAGCGCGCACGCACGCGCACACAGAGAGAGAGAGACAGACACACACACATACACAGAAAGAGACAGAGAGTGTGCACACACACACACACACACACAGAGACAGAGAAGACAGAGAGAGAGACAGAAAGAACACTTCTGCATGGTTGTCTCTCTGTGTGTGCTTTCTGTACACTCGGCTCTTTCATGAGCTCTCTATTGCTTTGCAAGCACAAACCACACATTCCATTTTCTCTATAATTCTCTACTAAGTGATGGTGGCTGAGTAGATCCCTCTTGGTGATTACATAAAGAATCTGAGAACTTACCAAGAACTATTTAGAGCCCCAAAAAGGCCTAGCAGGGCTCCAACCACCTGTGGCTGCTTTTCAAACACGGCACCCATTGCGCCAAAGACAGTATGGCCTAAAGATAGCTAAGCAAAATCTCATCAGCTCTCAGTCACGTCCTCCTGACAGCTGTAATTTGGACGGGAGTGGCATTTGGTGAGGTCTAAGAAGTCACTGTTAATTAGGCTAGCAGAGGCAAAGGCAGCAAGCTGGACAGGGCCTGGGGGAAATCATTAAGATTCTAATGGGCGCTTGAGAGAGGCTTTTCTCAACATCACCTCGCTACTGCACACATCTCCAGGGTCTTTATATGCATATTTGTTTTATTTATTTTTTATTTTTTTTATTGGTTTTCTGAGACAGGGTTTCTCCGTAGCTTTGGAGCCTATCCTGGAACTAGCTCTTGTAGACCAGGCTGGTCTCGAACTCACAAAAATCCGCCTCTGCCTCCCGAGTGCTGGGATTAAAGGCGTGCGCCACCACCGCCCGGCGCATGTTTGTTTTATTATATGCAAGATGCTGGGATGCAAGACCAACAGGACAAAACCTTAAACTACACACCAGAAAGAAATGATACTTTTGCTCTGGGACTTGGCAGGCTGTCCTGGCTCCTCAGTGACACTCAGACACCAGTTTTACCTTGGGGGTGTGGTCTAGTCCTTGGGGAGTCTTTGCTGGCATCACAGGTACAGACAACCTGAAGGATTCTGACCAGTTAACTCTCTGTTGTTCCCAGAAACTTAAGACGGCCAGGAGATCAGCCCACGTTTACGAAACTAGTGGCTTTTCCGTGGATGATGCAACAAAACTCAGGGACAAGGAACTAACCTCAAAAGCAATTTCCTTATTTTGAGGGAGGAGCGGTGGCCAGTAAGTGGAAATGGTCCAGAGTAAGAGTTGCTCAGACTGAAACATAAACTTGAACAAAGGAAAGCAAACACCGGGGAGCTGAGAACGTAGCTCAGTGGCAGAGGACGAGTTTAGCATGCGCGTGACTGCGGTTGCATGCGCGTGACTGCGGTTGCATGCGCGTGACTGCGGTTGCATGCGCATGGTTGTGGTTCAATCCCCAAACAACAGAAAGTGACAAGCTAAAACAAGCATTTGCTGTAGTGTGACAACAGGGGGATAATAGCTTGTATGTGGTTGACATAGTGAACTGCTGTACATAATTTAGTAGGTAAGAAAAACTGAGCAATGTCCGTGTTCAGAAAAACAATACTCTACGACCCTTCCTTGATTGTTGTAGGCTGTCTTCCTTCCTTCTTAATGTGGTGCTGGGATTTGAACCCAGGGCCTTGTGCATGGTAGACAAACACTATGTCACCGAGCTACAGTCTCATAGTATAAGAACATCTCTGCATAGTATAAGAACAATCTCTCCTCTGTTTTTTGCCATCATATTTTCGTATTTGTTGCCAACAGCACTGCATCCAGTTTCCTGAACTTTCTCCTGATGTTTCATGTTACCCTTGATAGACGAGGAAGCTCTAACCCAGACCAAATTCAGCTCGCTAATCAATCATAAGACAGTGGGTGTTCTAGACATCTCACTCCAGGTTTCCTTAGTGAAGAAATCTGTGCCTCCAATTAACCCATAACGCAATGCGATGGAATTATATATTACCAGAAGAAGACAAGCTCGCCCAGCCCACTGCTCTCCAGCTTATTCAGCTTCACCGACCAGTGGAAAGCTGTCACTAACCTGTTGTCTTGTTGGTTGCCATGTGAAAAAAGACAGTTCTGCCATTACATCACCCACCCAAAGATTCAGAGATCAACAGAAACAAACCTGCTTTTGATGTTGTTATCCTTCCCAGGAAGAGCGACAGTGGGAGGGAAGAATAGCCTCATTCTGTCTTCCTGCTTATGCAAGGCTATTCACCAGCTCGAGTGGCCTTTTCTCTGTGCCAAGCGCATCACACTGTCCCTTTCATCAGCTCCTTGCACAAGCGACAAGTGATAGAAATATGACTGTCCCAAATGAGTGTCAACATGGGCTCAGGAGACCCGGAGAGTTTCATGAGGGACTTGACCACCTAACATAAACAGTGCGGACGAGGAGAAGCCATGCAAAGGGCCCTGATAAAACCTAGAAAGGTCTTACCTAAAAAAAAAAAAAAAAAAAGAAAGAAAAAAGAAAAAGAAAAGAAAAAAAAAAGCCTGAGAAACAGCTCATCACTTTAGGCTTAGTGCAGCAACACTACGAACCAACGCAACCCAAGCATTTTAGGGTACCCAGCAACACCAGACACAGCAAGACAGGTGGCACTACAGTGAGGCTGATGCACACTGTCATAGGATTTAGGGTCTAAACTGTGACCTATAGGGTTGGAGAGATGGCTCAGCAGGTAAAAGCGCTTGCTTTCAAGCCTGGCAGTGTGAGTTCAATCCCCAGAACCCATGTAGTGAAAGGAGATTCCGCCCATGAAAGCTGTTCTTTGGCTTCCATACGTGTGCCATCACAGGCACACCCGCACACGAATGAGCATGACACCTGGATGTGAAAAACACAGAAATGACAATAAAGTGTGAGATCTAGCCTGGTGGGATGGCGCACGCCTTTACTCCCAGCACTCAGGAGGCAGAGGCAGGCAGAGCTCTAATTTCCAGGCCAGCCTGGTCTACAGAGTGAATTCCAGGGCAGCCAGGCCTACAAAGTGGGACCCTGTCTCAAAAAAACAAAGCAAAAAAACAAAAAAAGGAAGGAAGGGAGGAGAGAGGGAGGGAAAAAATGAGTGATAAAAGAAAGATCTAGGACCAGCCTTTGGAAACTTCAAGAAAATATCAAAATGTCTATATTTATTTAATTACTGATTTACATTATCCTGAAAATTCAACTATTTCTCTTTTTGTGAAGGGTATTGAATCTGTACTACATGGGAAGAGTGTCTGACCGTAGCTATTAACTTAATCTGCCTGTTTTGAAGGGAATCTGTATCAGCATATGTTTAGTTAGGAATGGGTAAACAAAAGCCCTGGAAAACCCTGGACCACAAGACTCTGAGCATGGCACGTCATACACGCAACCCTTTACTCTTGCTCTTGTCTCCCCCTCAACGGTCTCGCCATTCCCCAGTATGCTCCTGGTAAACTCCTAGCAAGCTAATTGAGTTGTCTCCTCCTGGGAAAGTCTCTACAGTCCCTCTCTCCTGTGCAGTCTGTCCCTTCCATCCAGGGTTCCCACAGTACCTAGGACACCCTTTCACCGCAAAAATACCATGCTAGGTTGTAACTCACCAGATACGCACCTCCAGACCCAAAGGCCTGGGACCTTTGATCACGTGCTCCTTGACAGCAGGGTCCTCACAGCTAACACAGTGTTGTTCTCCTGAGCCACCATGATACCCAAACACAAGGCCACTCAGGATAGCTTACTTCATCCTTTAGGGGCAGAGGTGCCCACACAAAGAAGGATGTTCACATTAGGATGTCAGACAAAAGTCTGACCCCAGTTGTGTTGAAAATTTAGTGCTGAGAGGCAAAACTGCTACACACTGAAAATTTACCAGCCTTGGTTGGTCAGCCTCAAGCTTTAAAGATGGCTCCGCAGGTAAATTCACTTGCCATATAAGCCAGACCACCTCAGTTTGCTTCCTGAGACCTGCATACAGTAGAAGGAGAGCACCAGTTCCACCGAGTTACTCTCTGACCTCCATGACCCCCATACATAAACACAAAAATAATAATACGGTTTTCAAAAAGTATAAAGATGATGAAAGACCAATGTATCAGACCTTTCTTCAACTGGATTTCATTTATGGTGGTTTAGTACCACTAAAAACAACTTCAGTCAGCCAATTAGAACTTTGCCATAGCAAAGTTGAATGAGGGACCTGGATTTTAAAATCCTAAATAGGAGCTCTGCTACTCAAGCTAATTTTGTGACTATGGTGTGCTCTCTCTCCCTCCCTCCCTCCCTTTCTGCCTCTCTCTTCTCCTCCTCCTTCATCTCCCACTCTCTTTCTGTTATACTCATTTTTGCCACTAAGCACATTTGTATCTCATGTTCACCGTTCACCCATCTTTATGCCGAACACTGAGACGTAACAGTGGATGAGAAAATATTGCAGAACTTGGGCAGGGGATGTGATGGGAGCGGCAGGGTGTTTGTCTAGCAGGCAGGAGGCCCTGGGATCCATCTCCCACATGGCAAACTGGCTATAGTGGCAGACAACTAGAACCTCAGCAGACGGAGTCGGCAGAATCAGAAGCTCAAGGTCATTCTTCCCAACACAGTGAGTCAGTAGGCCAGCCTGAGATACCTGAGACACTGTCTCCAAAAACTGCTAAACAAGGAAGGAATCTGGCTGATTGCCCACAATCCTCTTTCTCAGTGAACAAGACCAAGGATCAGTAGGCTCCATGGGGACAGGGCACATAGAATAAGGCATGTAAAATCTTTCCTGCATTACAAGGTGCTGTCTAAACGTCAGCTTATGTTCTTAAGTGTGGCACAAACACTTATCACAAGACTGAGAGGAAGGGGCGGGGGCGACTGGTAGAGACAATGTTGTTATTGACCACGGTTAGTAAGCAGCATTGCCTCCCGTTTCTTTCCCAGACGGCATTCGAGCTATGTATTCTAACAGCTGCAGTGAGAGCGTGAGGCCATGAAAGGTCAACATTAACGACTCCGCCACAGTCCCATCAGCAGCTGACTCTGAAGTAGGTGTCTGTGTACTCAATTTTCAGCAGCTCCAACAACATACTGAGGTGGCAGACTACAACACCAAAAGAGGAAGCAATGTTACGGGGCTCCTGCTAGAACTGCCAAGTGCCTTCGTCTTGGGTACAAAACTGAAGGCGAGGAAGGGAGCTCACCCAAAGAAAAGCCCCCAGTTCCTCCTCCCAACAGGAACTGCAAAGCACAGGCGTTCAAGTCCAGAGCCCCAGTGGTCCCCTAGTTATAAAGGAGGGAATGAGAGGATGGAGGCTCACAATGGGAGAACTAAAAGCAATTTCATTTTTCACTAGGGATAAAGCAACAAGCATCTACTTGTATTTTTACTCTATTTCTAGGACAGTGAGGATGTCGTTAGAGTTACAAAAATGGAACCATGCACAATCATCTATATAAATAATGGACAAAAGTAAAATAGTTTCATCTTCTTGACCTTGTACACATGTGAGGGACTATCCCATACCAAGCAGAATTAGTTTTTGTTCATGCTGGTAGCAGGAGACATTTAAACAGATAGATAGATAGATAGATAGATAGATAGATAGATAGATAGATAGATAGATAGATAGATAAGATATAGTCATATATACAATGCATATATAAAAATACAAATATATATATATATAGTGTGTGTGTGTGTGTGTGTGTGTTGGGAACCCTCCCAACACAGTCCCCACAAATAGACGCTCAAGAATAAAAAAACCTGAGAAATTGCATATGGTGGGGTAGGCCTGTAATCCTAGCACTTGGGACAGCAGCCTGAGCTACCAAAGATTCTGTCAAAGGAGAAGGGATAAAGGAGAAGGAAGACCAATAGAGGAGGAGAAAGAGAAAAGGAGGTAACGAAGTTCTGGCCATTAGACATTCCCTCTGACAGAGGCTGAAGGTTCCAGCAGCACTCATGGGAGAAAGAGTTAGGCCGTTCAGGAAGAGGGGGGCTTTGGGAGATCGCACCCCATTTCCTAAGCACTCTTCTGAGGTCTGGCCACAAGCAGGAAAGCTGAGGATACAGAGGACAGGATGGGAGAAATGAGAACAGCCGGAGGCTCGCCAATCCTCACAGATTCCATGTCTTCCTTGCATAAATGTTCTGTCAGAAGTGCTGAGGAGCCAAACCAACTTCCTCTCCTCTGTGCTCCCCTTAAGGAAAATAAATTATCTAGCAGCAAAATAAGCACCCCCAAATGCGGCTAGCAGGAAGACAACGGGGGAAGAGTCCCTCGGGCTCATTAAGCATCTAAATTAGTAAACTGCTTTGTTCCAGGATAAACAGTGACTCAAAAGTCCTAGTGCACTAGAACAGCCATTTCTTTTTTCTTAATTAACTTCTTTGAGGGGTGGGGCACATGTGACAACCAGAGGACACTTGCAGGAGTCGGTTCTTTCCTTCTACCATGTGGGTACTGGAAACTTTGGCTGTCCGACGTAAATGCTTTTACCTACCGGGCCTTCTCAATAGCCCTAGAAGAGTGGTTTCAATTGAATTTTTGTCCCTGACTGGTACATCTCCCTGGAAAGATGCGATGGTAAGTTACAAGGAAGTCCTCCGTTAGCCTCCGTTAGCAGACGCTGGGCTTCTTGGCTTGAAGCCACTGTTGGTGAACATTCGACAAATGTGCTGGCTCCCGGCCCCGCTTCTTAGATTTCGTGGCTGTTTCTCCACCATTTCCTCTTGGTAGTAAACACAGCACAAGAAAATTTGTGCCGCTTCTATCACAGCCGTGTTGTTAGCGCTGAAGGAGAAAGGCATGGGAAAGGCAGACATGGGCCTCATAGGAAAAAGAAAAAGAAAGGTGAGACTCACAGTTATCAGAGAGTAAAACCACTTTGACTCGGAGTCATTTCTCGGTTATGTTTATGATGAGGCAAAGTTCCTCGCTAATGTCACTGCAGCGTGCGGTTCCTTAGGCAGAAACGGAAATCTCCTTAACCGGAGAGAGGGGGAAAAATGCTGGTGTCAAAGGTTATCTCTAATTTCTAATGCACAGAGATGGAAAGGAAGAACTTGACGAAACGAGTTGAAATGGCTGGCCTGCAGAACCTGTCCTCAGAATATGCAAGTACAAGCACGCTGTTGACTTTTCCAGGAAAAGCCCACGTGTGTCCGCCTTAATTGCTCCTTAAGTAGCCTTGTTATACAAAAAGCTAACCGGCAGCCTCGGCTGGGTCTTTTCAGGGTGGAGGCATTTCTTAGGAAGACATCAGAGTTCAAGGGGTACACGTCGGTCCTTGCAACTCAGACCAAAGCCTTTGCAGCCTGTGTCCCTTTGCTGACAGCTTGGCTTCTCTTCTGTTAGGGGAAGCAGCAGTGGGAGAGTTTTGCTGTCTAGCCTCTGCTGCCCTGATAGTCACTGTGTAGCCCAGGATGGCCTTGACTTTACGGCTCTCTTTCGGTGTACTGGGATTACAGAAGTGCACTACGTCTGGCTGATTTCACTGCTCTTACTGAGCACACATGAACGGTAGAGTTTCATAATCATTAGCGGCTGATGGGGGTGGGGGTGATGGAGTGAGGGTATCTCAAGACAGGCTGTCATTGCAAGGCTGCACAGAAGGGGCGGGCACGCTACTCAGAGCAGACAGTTCCAAAGGACACGTCAATATATCCCAACCTGTGTCTTTTCTACAGCTACTTTCTTCCTTGGACAGATGCCCCCCACTAGGTATTTTCCCTTAATCACATTATATACTCTGGGTAGGGGGAAGGGCAGAGGGACATCCGGTTTGTCATCACTGAACCCAAATGACCTTTGGTGGAGGATCATTATCCCCCTAACTTGCCCTAGCAAGTTGTAGGTAGGGATGACCCCATCTCTGTCCCCAACAGAGATCCTGATTGAGCTAAGGTAGGCAGGAGAATAACATCCTCACCATGATACAGCCATACCAATGCCCATGAGTTACGATGGGTCCAAAAAAAAAAAAAAAATCAATGTTCAAGGCTTGCGTTGATGACTAATAGCATTCAGCCTTGTCTTCAGCCTGGGTCTATGCTGGTGGCCACTGTGTAACGGCAAGAGGTCTTCTTCATGAAGACAAAGCTAATGCCCAAAGAGGAAAATCAAGAGCATGGAAGACGAACAGAACAGGAGTTCTAACCAAGCCTCACAATGTCCCCTCATCTATGAAAACACTGCACATAGCCCGTATGAATTACCAATTAAACACAAATTATGCCCTACATGCATATGGTTGCAAACTATATATCTTGCTCAAAGTGGGGAAGGTATCTTTTTTTGTTTTTATTTTTTGGTTTTTTTTTTTTTTTTTTTTTTTAGTTGTTGTTGTTTTTCCAGACAGGGTTTCTCTGTGTTGCTTTGGAGCCTGTCCTGGAACTAGCTCTTGTAGACCAGGCTGGCCTAGAACTCACAGAGATCTGCCTGGCTCTGCCTTCTGATTGCTGGGATAAAGGCATGAGCCACCACCGCCCAGCGGGGAAGGTATCCTTTATCATGAGCCAAATATGAGTACCATGGCCTGGCAGTGGATTCAGGTTATCCTGAATGATGTGTTTCATTATGAAAGAGGTCAGATGAGCTTTTGCAGTCACTGAAAAAAAGTCGTGAACCAATGCATTTGCGAACGTGTTGGTTGGAACGTCAGGTAGGCAGCGGGTTACAGCAAAGTGGGGAAATCGGTGCTACAGGCCTCGGATGCTATCTCGTGGCATTCTTAGCTTTTTGGCTGGTAGACACTGGCTGTTATGTTAAAACATTCGAAAGGCTTTACCTGATAAAAGGATATTAGGGCAGATAAAGAGGTTAGAGATAAAAGGCTAGTAAAGAGGCAAAAGGCAGCCGGAGATAATTTTTGGCGCTGGGTCATTCCAACTCTGGAGAATCAAAGTCCTAGTCAATCAGCTGGCACACAGAATACTCAAAACCAATGTGGCGGTTTCAGGGAAATTCAGTGTACAAATGTGACATGCACGGTCATAAGACAGAACAGCAACAGGGAGAGCCTTTTATTTAAATCCAAGAAACCAAATTCTCATATGAATAACCTAAATAAAGGTAGGGAAACCGTTCAGGCCTTGGATCTTTCCATTTTAGAATAGAGATAACTGAATTATTATACAGAATCACGGGTGTAATTTAACAATATACACACAGGGCACAGACTCGGACCCGACACTGTCATTTTTCTACAGCCAATGGCTGCATGGTTTAGTGTTTCAATATCTCCTTCTTGAGAGACCTGGGCCGGGGGAGGTGGCAGGGCTCTGCCGTCATCGATCAGTGGATAAAGTGCTTCCAAGGCGGGTATGAGGAACGCGGTTCAGATCTCTGAAACCTGCGCAAAATCCAGGCAGCACGGATCCCTCTCGTAAAGCAGTAACAGAGATTCCCTGAAGTGAGCTGGCTAGTTAGACTAGCTGAAATGACGAGATCCTGGGTTCAGTGAGAGACGCTGCCTCAGTATAGAGAATGAAGACTGAGAAAGACACCGATGTCAACACTTTGGGCCCCTCCACATCCACATGCCTGTGGACACACACACACACACACACACTTGTAAATATGAACGTGCATACACATATGCACTGGCGGGGGTGGGGGGCATACAAACAGGACGCCATGAGAAAAGTTTTGAAAAGAAACACACACATCTGCCCCCTTCCTCTCCATTGATTACCATCACGTTTTGTCCCAGATTCATCTGAAAATCATTATCATCCACGAATATATTGACACTGTGTCAGAGTATTGCCACAAGCGTGTAAGGGTGTGACTTCAGTGCCAGGATCGCCCTGACCCTGAGGGTCCCGCTGGCCTGCTTTCCCACAGTGTGGAGCCTAGGTTTCTTGGCTGTGAGCTGAACTTCTCCTGCCCCCCCCTTCGCAGCTATCTTCTCTGTGCTAGAAGGACGGCTTCCTTACGTCCTTCTTCACCACAAATGCCCAGAGGCTGTGATGATACACACCTATAATCCTAGGAGAGGAAGCCAGGAGGATAAGTTCTAGGACAGTGGGCTATGAAGACTCTGTCTCAAAAATAAATAAATGAATGAATGAATGAATAAATCTGAACAATAAAAATACCTGGGCCGGGCGGTGGTGGCGCACGCCTTTAATCCCAGCACTCGGGAGGCAGAGGCAGGTGGATCTCTGTGAGTTCGAGACCAGCCTGGGCTACAAGAGCTAGTTCCAGGACAGGCTCCAAAGCTAGAGAAACCCTGTCTCAAAAAAACCAAAATAAATAAATAAAATAAAATAAAATAAAAAAATAAAAATACCTGTTGGTGTCTTCTGTACTTCCAGTACTTAATTAACTTTTAGAATTAGAATAACTTAGCATCAGTATTTCTCAGCTTTCCTATTTATTGAGTTATGCTGAATTATTATTTTTAAGATTTATCTTAATATAAATAATTTTCTTAAAAAAGCTATGTGACTGCATGTGTGTCTCTGTGTAGGTATATGCACACTGAAGGTAGGTGTTCTTGGAAGGAGATGTCAAATCATGTGGAACTGGAATTTTTGGTGGATCTGAACTGCCAAATATGGGTACTGGAAAACAAACTCAGGCCCTCTGGAAATGTATGTGCCCCTAACTACTGAGCTATCTCTCCAGCCCAATAATAATAATAATAATAATAATAATAATAATAATAATAATAATAATAATAATAATGATAATGATGATGTAATGGTCTGTCCTGTCACTTTAAGAGACAAGCCCCATCCACTCCCTCCTCCACCGAGGCAAGCAGGATCTTCCTTCCAATTCCAACCTGAAATCTTCTTCCTATCCATCTCTCTTTTGAAGAGGTACTGGCTGCCATGGCCCCTCTCCTCTCCAGCCCCCCTTCTCTCTCTCTCTCTCTCTCTGCCTTTCTCTGCTCTTCCCCCTTCTCCACTTCCCCCCTTTCCCTTTCCCCTCTATAACTCACTAAATAAGTATCTAACCTCACTCTGCATGGCGTGCCTATCCATCTGTCTCTCACCCTCTGCTGCTCCTGGTGGAACTGGCTAACTGCCAAGGTCTCTCACCTGCACAGCTCCCTGCTTGGGACCTGCTGCCCCCTGTGGCCTGCGGGCCCCTCGGGAAATGGCACAGTTTTATTTTTACCATTGCAAATAGTATACATCCCAACATTTGGAATTACAGGACTGTACCACTATACACATTGAATGATCAATATTTACTGTGTATCCATCCGCACGTTAAATGATATTTGCCATTCCCTGATCTTAAAAATCCCAAACCTCTGAAGAATGCATCCCTCTGTGAATTTAACATTTCTCAATAAAGAAAGTTTGTAGAGAAATATCAGAATCAGAAGTCTGTAGACAGCAAGGAAACAGGACCATAACAAATTCTGGAACCAAGAGTACCATTCTGCGGGTCTAGGGTGGTGGCGGCAGATCGGAGCCTTTCCCAATGCTACCAACGACCTGCTCTGTAGCTGCCAGGGGCTTCCCCAGTCTGGAAGCCAGGCTGGCATCCCAAACCTGAGAATATAAAAGGCTCTCTTGTTCCTCACTCCAGTGAGGCATTTAGGCTGCACCTCACCTTTCCTCTCCAATCCTAAAAAGGATTTTTTTAAAGGTACAGATGAACAAAAATGATTTTGTGCAGACCCGAGTGACTTGGGGCTCTAGGGCCATTACAAAGAGTGTGACAACCCCAATGAGACCAGCTCTAGTTGTTCCTCCTGGTACCCCCAAGGCGAAAAGCTGCTTGCCAGCACAATGCCTGTCCCACTGAGCTTTCTCTGTCTCCACTATGTCCCATGAGCTAGCCAATAACCAACAAAATGAGTCACTGACACAGACTTCCAAGTGTGATTAAGGATCTCAGATGTGGGAGAAAATGAGGAAACCAGAAAAAAAAAAAGTGCCCACTAAGGAGGAAAGTTCTTTTGCTACTTCCTTGTTTCTGAGTCACAGAAATTTAACATCTATGACTGATTAGGAAAAACAAAACAAACAAACAAAAAATCTTCTGACCCAAATGAATACTAAAAATAATAGGGATCTGTCTTCCTTTATCTTCTGAAGTCTAACTTTTTTTTGTCTTTATTGATTGTAAAACTCATAGCAGCCCATTAAATATCAGAACAGGTCTGTAAAAAAAAAA
>JAQHUG010000034.1:876730-906421 GCA_028555095.1 Dicrostonyx torquatus | reverse complement strand
TTATGATTGGGGTTAATACAACATGAGTAATTGTATTAAAAGGTTGCAGCATAGTAAAGTTGAGAACCACTGGTGTAGAGGTTGACTGCAACATTGACTCAACCACTGACCTTGACCAGACCACAGACCTCATTTCAGCTACATGTACGTGTATCACGAAAACACAGACTTTTGTTTTCTGTACAAAAGTTGAGACAGTCGCCTCCAGCTTTCTGGAAGCCAGGGAGCCCACAGATGCTCATATGACTTTCCAGACAGCTTTCTGAGCAAAAATATTTAGCAGACTGGCACCTCTATAGAAAGAAGTGAGTTCACCTCAGTGTATCTTTAAAACAGCCAAAGTTTCCATTAGCACTGCACTCTCCTCCACTTTCCAAGAAGACGCTAACTGGGAACAAGCCCAGCACTTATCTTCTGGGTCTTATATACTTGTAGAAAATAATCTGAGGATGCTCCCAGCAATGAGAAAGAGCCAGGAAGTGCTCCTGCACGAGGCTTGCTGTGGCAGGCGTTTATGAGCTCTGCCTTTATACCGTGTGTGGGCCTAATAAATAAATGCTCATTGGGGACAAAAAAAAAAATCCTAGTTTTGGAACGTATGATAAAGCTATGGCTTTATTTTCCTAATTAGTTTTGGTTTAGATCAAAGTTCAAATAATTTAAAATCAGCAAATGAACTTGACCATTAGCAAGGGGAAGAGAAGTTAACTCTATGAAGGTGGCAAAAACTGTTAATGGA
Source organism: Dicrostonyx torquatus (assembly GCA_028555095.1). NCBI lineage: Eukaryota > Metazoa > Chordata > Mammalia > Rodentia > Cricetidae > Dicrostonyx > Dicrostonyx torquatus. Next base: position 905,682 of record JAQHUG010000034.1, on the reverse strand, counting down.
CAATCCACAATTAATAGACAATTAACAGATACTGGTTTGCTATTTTGACCCTGAAGAACATGAGATGCAAGTACAATGGCTTTCAAGATGTCTTTAAATAATATTTTCTGTATTTGTGAGTGTGATTTGATTTATATCTTTAGATGCATAAGAAATGCTGAAGTTTTGGGACTTTGTGACTTGAGAGTTCCCTGCGGTCTAATTACATTAAATTACAGGGTACAAACGGGTTGAGTTTGCTATTGAGACGCACAACGTTTTGGTTTGGGGACCATTTCTAGCTCCTAGCCCCTCACCTAGGTTATACCTGGCTCCTTGTCCTCCACACTTAACGTCCTCTCCCTCCCTTCCTTCACTTCTCTTCTCACCCAGCAAACTTTCCTCTGCCCTCCTAAATTTTAGAGCTATTAGACACGAACGAGAAAACAAACTTTCTGCCGCACAAACCCCGCCTACAAACACCAGGACCAGACTTCCGGGTTCCCCCTCCTCACGGTCCCACTTCCTCTGACGTAGCGGGTCAGAGGTGACCGGCAAGATGTCGGCAGTCGGCGCCGCTGAGCGTCTGTAAAGCGGGTCATTTGTGTGACAGGAGCCGGGCAGAGGCGGCTGGGAGTGGTCGAGGAGGGGACGCGAGGCCGAGGCCGGGTGACCGAGCACTCAGGGTGCACGGGCCGCTCCCGGGAATGCGCCACAGCCCTCCGAGCAGCGGGGAAGGCGAGCCGCGCGGGAACGCTTCATGTCGCCCACCGGCATAGAGACCTCCAGGATGAACAGGAAGAAAGGAGACAAGGGCTTCGAAAGCCCGCGGCCTTACAAATTATAAGTACACTCTCCCACCGCAGTTTCTCGCCCTTCTTTGATTTTTGTTTCCATTGTTTCTATGAAAGGTTTGATGGGTCTGGGAAACTAGTGGGAAACTTAAGAGTTCACTCCAGTGGACCTGGTGTCTGCAGCGTGAAAATGTTCTGAATGACTGTATAGTAATATTCATCTTAGCCCCCCTGCAGGCTCATAAACCCTTTTTAAAGCACTGCTATATTTTTGTCAAGACAAACCTTTCCATGGCTCTTGCTAGATTTAAAATAAGATTACTCACCTAGTTAGGCTTTGAAGATAGAAACTTAGCAAGTTAGCTGTTTAGAACTTAGTTCTTGCGGGGCGGTGGTGGCACACGCCTTTAATCCCAGCACTCGGGAGGCAGAGGCAGGCGGATCTCTGTGAGTTCGAGACCAGCTTGGTCTACAAGAGCTAGTTCCAGGACAGCTTCCAAAGCCACAGAGAAACCCTGTCTCGAAAAACCAAAAAAAAAAAAAAAAAAAAAAAGGAACTTAGTTCTTATTTGTACTTGGATACAGTTATGCTTTTATTTAATAATAGTCGTTTTCTTTCTTTTTTTTTGGTATACAACCCATCAGGTCGTCTGTATCAACAACATAAACTTCCAGAGAAAATCCGTTGTGGTAAGATCATTCCCAGTCCCCGTAAACAGTATAAGTCAGCCTTTCGCAGTTCCTAGAGAGTCTATAACCTTCCAGATAATGGTGCTTCAAGAATGAGAAATTAGAATTCAAGTCTGTTTGATTATCGTATCTTTTTGCTATATGTGTTGCCTCAGTTCTCCCCACCTCTTTTCCAGGTTAAATCTTTAATACATAAGCATGTCATGGAGTACAAAGTTGCTATAGTCAAACACTTCTACATTGTGTGTGTTAGACGGCAATAAACCTCTAGTAAGATTTGTCCCATGAACAAATTAAAATATATAGACATTGACTTGACTTGGCGTCTGAGGACCTGCTGTTTCTCATTCTTCACTGATATGGCTTAGGTAGTACTGCTTTGTGGTGAGGTTTTCAATAGCGCTTTTTTTTTTTTTTTTTTTGATTTATGGTCAACTGGTAAAACCTATTAAGGGAGGGATGGGGATCATTGAAAACCTAAGTACTTTATTGTACTTTCTCAGAAGAACCTATATGAATTAAATGGACTAGATCTTAGAGTTGCTTTTCTTTGAAAGACTGTATCAGCTTCCCCATTAGACTTATGTTTCTATAAATGTAAGCTTTGGATTAGCTGTAAAGATAGGAAAATGTAACTTTCAAAGCAGTCTTAGAATTTTAGATTTGTAAAGATCCTAAGAAAATGTCATTAGAGGCAGCTGCTCACTTATGTAAGGTCTCTTGTAGTGTTTGTCACAGATTGCTACTCATCTTGCGTTTGGGGGTTAGGCGGATTATGTAGAGAACGTGGAAGAATTAGGGAGTATTTTTAAGTTGTTATTCCAGCAGTATAGAGAAGATAAGACTGAGCTATCTCAGCCAATGGGAAAGAGGCTAGTTGTAAAGCTGGTTAATTTATTAATTACCTAACATTCAGAATGGGGTGGGAATCTAAAGGCTACCAAGGGGTATAAGATGGAACCTTCTCCCACCACCATAGCTTCCAGATTCTGTACCCTCTTCATTGGTGCAGGCTTTTAATGGGCATGGGAATCCAGACCCCAGCATTTCCTGTCTCTTCAAAGGCCAGTGAGGAGGGGAGGGGATTACCTGACAGCAGGAATGGCTGCAGAAGGAGATTTTAGCAGGATTAAAGTGGAGTAGAGTCAGTATGACTGAATTATAGTGAATGTTGGTTGAATCCTTACTGTTTGTAAGACATTCCTTAAGGAACCTTCACCGTAACCTCTTGAAGTAGATAAGAGTTCAATCCTAGCTTTATAAATGAGGGAGCTGAGAATATTGATGTTAAATGGAAGGTAGGTAAATAAAGAATTAATAGAAGAACAAGGCAAATGCCTCCATGTAGTCTAGCAGAAGAACCTCTGGTGGTCACTGTTCAGATTTATGTGTCATTACTTTCTGTAACCACGGGAGATCTCTGGTTGCTTGGATTTACTCTCCTGGAATAGAGAAATGAGCAGTTCAGAGCTACCCGTTACCTGTTTCACCATAATGGCCCTTACTTCACTGGACAAGGACCTATTATTACTATATATGTATATTATATTATAGGGCTAACCTAGTAAACTTAGTCCTATTCTAATCTACTTAATCTATGATGTCGTTTAATGACATGACCTCCAAAGACTTCCTTCCTGATTACTGCACTGTGGTGATGTTTGGAGAGTTCAGATCTTGTGCCAGCTCAGAAGAACCAGGCTATAATGACCCCAAGAAGGTTCAGGTGTTCTGTTTTGTTTTTTTTCAGAATGGATAGTGAGTGACCTGGCAGTCAGACTGTAAATTCTTCCTGGCTAGTCTCAGAATATAGATTCAGAAGGCTGTGTGGTAGAGACTGGGTTCTCATTTACTCAGGAGGCTCTGTGCTAGGACTGTGAACTGGCCTAGGTCTAGTAAATTAGATAAATTATCTTTACTACTGCACTTTGAATCAATTTTCTTCCCGGTACACTTAGAAACTTTCTGTTTATCAGGCAACACCATCATAAGACGCGTACTTACATCTTCCTTCAGCACCTCATAATCGGTGAGCTGTTATGTTAGTTCTGTGGATCAGAATACCGTGTTTAAGACGAGCACAGTTGTAACTGCCAGTAATCCTCACACTTAGGAGGCTGAGGTGGGAAGATAGTTGAGCTTAGGAAAGTTACACCAGCCTGAACAAGATGGAGAGACTTCCTCTTAAGAAAACAACTGAGCATGGTGGCACACACCTGTGACACCACAGGCTGCGGCAAGAAGACTGGGAGTTTGATGAAGCCTGGACTTCTTAGGTGATGCTGGGAGTTTGATGGAGCCTGGACTTCTTAGGTGATGCTGGGAGTTTGATGGAGCCTGGACTTCTTAGGTGATGCTGTTTCAAAACAGAAAGGGAGAAACAGAACCACTCATGTTTATGCAGTCTTCTTCTGGGATTTATTTTGATGACTATGCTCATTCATAAGTAAATTTTGAACACACTTCTGGGCACAGGAAAATTCCAGAGAAGAGTGATTACAATCACAGAAGAGAGTGCTATGTAGAGCAGGGTCTCTGAGCTGGTTAGTGCTGCCCTGCAGAGGAGAGAGAGAAAGGTGAGGAACAGGGGACATTCAGGAGGCATTTCATTTAAATACAGTAGGTAAAATGTTTTCAAAGTAATCAAAAAACTTTTTTTTTTTTTGGTTTTTCGAGACAGGGTTTCTCTGTGGCTTTGGAGCCTGCGCTGGAACTAGCTCTTGTAGACCAGGCTGGTCTCGAACTCACAAAGATCTGCCTGCCTCTGCCTCCCAAGTGTTGTGATTAAAGGCGTGCGCCACCACTGCCTGGCATCAAAAAACTTTCAAAACAGTTGTAAAGTGGTGGAGAAAACCCTAATGGAAGGAGTTGATTTGAGATGTTACAGAATCTAGGGTTTTGAATTGTGTCAGTGGCTAAGGATGTTTGTGAAGATTAATGGGTCTGATTGTTGTATGCAAGTTGGGGCCCCATGTCATATTAGGGAACTGTTTTTCTGAAGTATACTCCATTTGTATATTATTAGCATTAGTTTGTATCTTATCATCAGCCTTTTTTTAATTTACTTTTTTTTATTTTTGAGACAGTCTCATTGAGCAACCCTAGATATCCTGAAACTGACTTAGATCAGGCTGATCTTTGAACTCATAGAGATCTGCCTGCCTCTGTTTCCCGAGTGCTGGGATTAAAGGTGTGTGCCACCACTGCCAGCACCAGATTCATTTGGTTCTGCTTGCTGGTTTTCACTTAATCTAAGTTCATTCATTTAGAGTGGACATCTGGTGATTGACAGGGCAATTTAAGACAACTTTGGACTAGGCATGGTGTCATATAACTATTTTTAACACTAGCGGCGGAGGCAGAAAGGTCTCTGAGTTTGAAGTCAACTGGATCTCTATGGAGAGTTCTAGCCCAGCTAAGACTACATTAGGGGAAGGGGAGTTTATGGATCTTGGGATTCCTGCTATACTGGCTCATGGGTTATACATTTTCTTCTTCCAACACAGGATTTGGTAAGTCAGACTAGCTTCAAACTGGTCATCCTCCTGTCTCCACTTCTCAAGCCAAAATGCTAGAAACGTGTTATTACCAGTTTAGTTTGTACTTTTAAATATACAGCTTTCTTCACAATATTTTGGCCTTTCCTCTTTCTGATGTCAACCGTTGATCATGCTGATGTGTTGTAAATGGTGGGGGGTTGTGTTCCCAGCGCCTGGCTCCCAAGCCCCCAGCTGCTGGCCTGCTCAGCCGCTGGTTGCTTGCTTATGCCCGAAATAACCACATGTGACCTGTATTAATTTAAATACTGCCTTGCCCATTATCTCTAGCCTCTCCCCAGCTAGCCCTCACCTCATAAACTAACCCATTATAAAAGTCTGTCACCATGAGGTGGGTGACTTATCGGACAGATCTACGGTACTTCCTTCTGCAGCGGGAGCTTCATGGCAACTGGCTCTGACCCAGTCTTCCCAGCATCCTCTTCTCTTTTCCCCGCCTATCTAAGTCCTGCCCTATCAAATGGCCCAGGCAGCTCTTTTATTTAACCAATCAAAGCACAGAAATAAAGACGGACCCTCCTACACTGATGGTCTGATTTAAGAGTGGCGACTCTTTATTTGAGATGTGGAAGCATGAGGAATTTGTCTAAAGGATATACAGAAAATACTCGTGAACTTTATTTAAATCCTTGTGCCCAGAGCATTGTAGATTAGTAGGAACAGATAGGTCTAGATTGAGCTAGCATTTCTTTCTTTCTTTCTTTTTTTTTTGCTTTATGTATAGAAGTTAACAGTTAAAATACTTTCCACTAGTACATAGTTCTTAGGGCGTCAATGTAAATGTTTCAAATAGCACTCTTTCCCTCAGAGCTGGTATCAGAGGATACCTCAGAAGGTAGTGTGGCATCTGACATGTAGTTCTGGCTGTTATGTCCAGTCCTCTGTGCTGATGGTTTGATTGCTTGTAGACACTCCTGTTGGAACCTCTGAGTTTTTGTACTTACTACCTCTGAAACATGCTATGCCCTCCCATACTTCATGTGTAATCTTAACAGTTTCCACTCGGGAATATGAAAAGCATTGGCCATGCAGTCCATATTTCAACCAGCCTTTCCCATTGAGTCAGTGAAGAATGTTGGTAAGTCTTAGCAGTTGGTTGTATCATAGGTGGTTTCTTTAGACGGCCTGCATGCCCCTCAGGTAACGTGGCAGACGTGTGCAGCACATGGGGTCCGCATTTGGAAGTACTGCTCCTTCTGCCTGCTTTGCTCCCTCTGGCAGTACTTGCAAATACATATTTCCTCATTTATCTCCCGTGAACAGACTCACACTTGTTGGCTTCAGTAGTGTAGGTTTTTAAGCCCACATTCTTTTACATCAGCCTCCTGGTTGTGACCATTTTTTACCATTTCTGTTCCTTTAGCCTGTTTTGGTTACAGTCTGCCTAGAACTTCTTGTGTTTCAGACTAAAGAGTGTTTTTGCTTTTCTAGTCAATGGCTTACTTATCACAAGTTGCACAGATGAAGGAAGCACCAGGCTGGGAAAATCTAGATAAATTATACTCATTCATCTACTGGTACAATTAATGCTTGAAACTGAGATTCTTGGGGAGCAATCGTGTGTATGTGGCTATTTGGGATTTTATCTTTGGAGGAGGCATAAATAAGTGGCAGCTAAAGAAAGATGCTGGGGTGGGGAAATGTGCTGTGATCTTTCCTGCATTTGTAATAGCTGTTCTTTATCTTTACAGGGATTCGTGGAGTTGACTATATTTCCTACAGTTGCAAACTTGAATAGAATCAAATTGAACAGTAAACAGTGTAGAATATACCGAGTCAGGATCAATGACTTGGAGGCTGCTTTTATTTATAATGATCCAACCTTAGAAGTTTGCCACAGTGAATCAAAACAGTAAGTTGAGCATCTTACGTTTATGTTTCTAAGACATTCTATCAGTTGTGTTTAGTGATTGCCGGGTTAATGTTTTTCAGCAAATTTTCCACTATATTGTATATAATTTCTGTTGCTTTTATTGCACTGAACATTTGTCTTAAGGATTTTCCCACTTTGCCCAATGTAGTAAGTTATTAAATTTCTCTTCCTCATACTGCAGCTTTAAAGAAGTATTATCTGGAAAGTTTCAGTACATTTATTTTTGGTAAATTGTCTTAACCAGTTTTCTATTTTAATGTTATATAAAACATTATGTTTACTTCATAAATACCAAAAAAAAATTATTTCAATGAATTGGATAGTCACCATCATCTTCAGATCAGAGACACTTTAAAATAATCTATTAAATGTTTGCACTATTTTAGAGTATCTTATAAGGTGCTGTATCCACTGTCAGCTGAATTTGGGAGCATTTTTAAAAAGCCTTGGTAGCTCTAGGTCATATTCTTTCTGTGCTTTTCAATGTGCTATAGTGGGGTGCCAAACTCAGCTTTAAATTTTTAGTCAAGATTGTATTTTAACTGGCCTCGGATAGTGTCATATTGCCTTAAATCAGCAGTTCTCAAAGTGTATTCTCAGAAAAGCAGTATCACCATCACCTATGAACTTTTAAGATCTGCCAAATCTCAGGTATTGCCCAAACACACTGAGTCAGACAGCATAGAGTTCTTCAAGTTGTGCTTAGCAAACCTTCTGGGTAATTCTGATAAGTGCTTCAGCCAGGGGTTAGAAGACTTGGGGACCTGAGTCTTATCTTTAGACACAATTGTGATGCCAATAATCATTGGTTTAGAATCTTTCAAGCTCAGGGAGGAGATAGAACAATGGTTTTGGAAATATCCAGGGACCTCTGAATTATTCCTTTAAGTTCCCTTTTCATGAAGGTGAGTTGCTAAAATCACAGTGCTTATACTACACTAGTAGAACCGACAGAAAAAGGCTTTTTACAAAACTATATGCAGATCTTGTTCTGCTGAAGAAAATAAAATCTGCTCAAAGTAGTCAACTATATTACCAGTAGTGAATGGAAGACAGGCCTGTGAAAACCCACTGTCTTGCCAGAGGATAGAGTATCTACCCTGTTCAGCCTTGAACTCTGCATTCAAGATAGAGTAAAATGCTAATCACAAAATACAGTGTACATCTGTTTTTAACCAGTAATTTGTTGGGAGTAGCCAGCACTCAAAAGAGAATGGCCTAGGATCCGGGATAGTGTATGTACCGCAGGAGCAGTGAGCATCCTAGTCTGTTAAGGAAGTCAGCTTCACTTTGCTCTATATTTGAAGATAACCTCATGTTTTAGCATATGTGCAGCCTAAGGCAGCACTAAGATAACCTTAATGTTTTCTCTGGTGGACAAGGAATCATCCCTTTCAGTGTGAGGAAAGGGATTTTAATGAAAAATCTTTTCAACCTTTAGGCAATTGGTGGATACAAAATATACTTAGTAATTTCCTTCCAGTTAGTAGCAGAGCTTAGTAGGCTAGCTCACTCAGTAAGTATTTAACGAGTTTTCTTGCTGGCTGAAGAAACTTAGTTGCCCTTTAAGAGACCAAGTATTTGACTGGAGAGATGGCACAGTGGTTAAGAGCACTGGCTGCTCTTCCAGAGGTCCTGAGTTCAATTCCCAGCAACCACATGGTGGCTCACAACCATCTATGATGAGATCTGGCAGCCTGTTCTGGCCTGCAGGCTTATGCAGACAGGACACTGTATACATTTGAGAGAGAGAGAGAGAGAGAGACAGACACCAGGTATTTATTTACTTATTTGTTTCCTTTGAATCATGGTCTCATTGTGTATCCTAGGCTGTTGTGGAACTTACTATGTTGACTAGGCTGGCCTTGAATTTGAGGTAATTCCTGATCTCAGGATCTCAGTCTCTCAACTACTAGAATTATAGCCTTGAGCCTTCACAGATAGCCTGTATTTGTTGTTTTTACTTGTTTTTAATTCTCTGATTTGTTCAAAATTGGATTGCAATTGGCTTTTTACAAGTAGCTGATTAGTTGGTGCAGAGGGTAAAGAGATGCATTTTATACATTGTTACCTAGTTACTGTCCAGTTCTTTAGTATATTTGGTATTCCTGGTTCTCATAGCAGAGGAAGATGTTTGCTTATATATTTTGGTGTTGAAAAGGATCTTATATAGCCCCAGATGGCTTCAGGCTCACTTTGTAGCTAAGGATGACTCTGAACTTCTGACCTTCTTACCTACCCAGTGCTGAAGCTCCAGCTGTGCCCTAGCTAATACTCCTGTGTGCCTGGCAACAGTATAGTTTGTAGGCTCAGAACACAGACAGAAACCTCAGTTATTCCAAAGAAACTATTTTACTTATATGAAAATTACTTTAATTTTTATAATTTTTTATAAAAATAAAATATTTTTAATAAAGTATAAAATGCTTTAAATATATTAGTATTTTGAAATATTGGTCTTTGATGTATGCAGCTGTCTGCAGGTACATACCCTGTACAGTCTTTATGTTTATATTAGAAAAATTGATATTAGAGAGTAGTGATTTTGGCATTCCAGAGTTCATGAAGGATGAACATAATGATCGCTTTAATGTTTCTTTTTGGCTGTTGGGTTTTTTGTTTTTCTCTTTTTTCTTCTCCCTCCCTTCCTCCTTTCCCCCTTTTCTCCCTCCCCCACCCCAACCTTCCTTTTTGTTGTGTGCACAGGCTGTCCTTGACCTTCACAGAAATCCTCCTGCCTCTGCCTCCAGTGCCCTGGGATCAAAGGCATGCTCCACTGTGTCCGTCACATTATTAGTTCTTAATATAATTAGTTCATAATTAGTTCTTAATGGGGAACAGCGGTAGTAGTAGTTAACGTGGCTAAAAAGAATTCTTAACGAATTGTATAAGAAGACATAGTACTTAGAAATAATAGATGTCCTTTGATATTTAGAAAGATCTTGGTGAAATGTGTGGCTTATTGTTATTACAAGTTGGCTTTTTCTCTCCCCAGGAGAAATCTCAATTATTTTTCCAATGCGTATGCAGCTGCGGTTAGTGCTGTGGATCCTGATGCGGGGAATGGAGAGCTCTGCATTAAGGTTCCGTCAGAACTCTGGAAGCATGTCGATGGTAAAACACCAGGAATGTATTATTGCACAGCAAAGTAAAGCCTATTAGGTTTAGAGGCCAGAAAGTGATGCCTAAACTGTAAACTAACCACTACTGGAAATGCGCAAAAGGGGTTGGAAAATTGTTTCCTTCTTTAGGGTCATGAATTGGTAGGAATGTGTTAAGTACAGGCTGTTACAAAAATAGCTGGTCTCTCTGTTTCCTATAGTGCTGGGAAACCAGGGCTTTGTAGATGCTAGGCATGTTATTAGGTTGTGCCACCGGCTCCTTTCATTGTTTTTTGTTTGTTTTGTTTTTTAATAAAAAATACTTTAGAAATCGTATGGATAGAGCATGTGTGAGATCCATTTGGAATTGTATCATTTTTGCAGCCTTAATGGTCCTAAAAATCCTCTGCTTCAAATCCTCCTTGTTACAGAAAAGCAGTCTCAGCTCCCACAATGTAAGTTCACTGAGCTAATCTGTGGATGAGCAGAAGCTGGGACTCGGGCTCTTGCCACATGTCCTGTGTACTCTGAGTTTGTCCTCTTTAAAGTTTCATTTTCGTTCCTTTAAAATTTAGCCATTGTGATTATTGTTTGAAAACTTCTTTCTACCTTTATTTAGTCTCATAAAAGTCAAGGAAAGAAGAAAGAAAGCACTTTGTTTTCACTGTGCTTGAGAGCAGGTGAGAAGATAGTGGGATTACTCATGTAGGGCTCATGTAGAAGCTTAGTGCATATTCACGGGGGAATTAAATTTACTTTTAGCCTAATGCTAACAAGGCTTTTTGTACTACACAGAAATGAAATATAATTTGGAAACATATAGATGATGCAGTTTCATGAGTAATCAATCCCCTCCATCTACCCTCTGCCCTTTACTCTCTAAAGCCAAATACAGTCAACAGTTTGGGAGAAAATACAGAAGGGGAAAATCTTGAGAAGTAGAATTGCAATTGAATTTGAAAGGCTCTAAAGCATCCACATTAGGGGTTCTGAATTTTTTTCTGAAAAGATGACATGTCAAAAATGTTGAGAAGAGAATATGATATGCCTGGTGTTGTGCTCTGTTAGAAACCTCAAGCGGCAGTTAGATTGATTGGAGGCACACTGTCAGCCGGTGTAAGTGGAAACACTAATAGCCTGCACTGTGGCAAATGCTGTGGCTTCTTTGTTTCTGTGTAGTGGGATTTGACCCCAGGCCTCTAGCATCTATGCAAGTGTCCTACCAGTGCAGCTACATCCCAAACAGCTCCTTGGTTTCTTAGTAGAATGCTCAGACTGTGGTTCTCATTGTAGTATCTTCACTGTATAGGTTACTGTTGCTTATTTGCATGTCAGTGAATGTATGTATTTATTTGTTGCAGAGTTAAAGGTTCTGAAGATACATATTAACTTTTCTTTGGATCAGCCAAAAGGAGGTCTTCATTTTGTGGTACCCAGTGTAGAGGGCAGTATGGCAGAGAGAGGTGCTCATGTCTTCTCTTGTGGGTATCAAAATTCTACAAGGTAGATTATAAATTCATATATTTCAATTAACTTTATTTTTGTAACTGTACTTTTATGTGTTGAATATGCAGTGTGTTTATTCATTTAGAGTGGCAAGTGTAAGCTTGATTCCCCCCAAACTGCTTCTGAATCATGCTGTACTGGTTAGTTTTCCTCAGTCTTAGTGTTTCTTTCATCATATTTTCCTTTAGGGAATAATCCTGAAATAATCCATCAGCTTGATTGTTTAACCGTATAGTGAAGTTCAGCATGCATGCAGAAAACTGTATACATTTAAATGCAAAAACATAACTTTTTACCAACGAACAAGCCTATTGAGCTCACACTCAGATCAACACAGATAGCATCACCACTTGGCGGAGTTTCCTCTGCTTTCATTCAGCATTCCCACTTGGCATTCTGTCTAGTTACTGTGCTTCTGAAATACCGTTGGTTGTGCTTGCTTTTGAACTTTATGTAGATGGACGCATTCGTGCTTTGTATTCTTTATAGCTAGCTTTTTTGTGGTTTAATGAGAATAGGTTTACCTGCATCTTTATATGAAATTTTAATCCATTCATTCTCTTAGCATGTAGTTCACTACATGTTGCTGAAATATTTTATAATGTGAGTGCTTTTCTCAGATTAATAATTCTTTTAAGTCAAAGATTGTATTTTAGAGTTATTTGTCTTTTGGTGTCTTATACTGATTCTGTCATATAGTAAGACCTGACCTGAGATTTTAAGTGTGAAGTATCTTATGTCCTGTTAATGTGTTTGTAGATTTTGGTTCCCATGTGTTGATTCATACTCTGAGCTATGCACATGGAAATTAGAATTTACAGTAGATGCTGCAATGGTCGCCGTGTCTAATGGGGATTTGGTGGAGACGGTGTATACCCATGATATGAGGAAGAAGACCTTCCACTATATGCTTACCATTCCGACAGCAGCATCCAATATCTCCTTAGCCATTGGGCCTTTCGAAATCCTCGTAGATCCATATATGCATGAGGTAAGGCATTTCACATGTCTTCTTCTCCTCTGCACTTTCACTCCTTATGAAAAGAAGGCATTAATAAAATAGTGTTGACTCTATTTGGGGTGTCTACTCTTTTAATCTTGACCTTTCAGACTATTTTAGGTTTGTTTTTGTTTGAGGTTTATTTTATTTTATTGTTTGTTTGTTTGTTTGTTTTTCTGAGATAGTCTTACTACATAGTCAAAGTTTTCCTCAAACTCATGACAATATCTTCCTGCCTCAACTTCCTGAGTACTGAGGCATGCACCACTACATCTGACTTTCATCTGTCAAACTTTTGTCTACCATGAAATAATTGTCTACGATACCACCTTTTTATTTTATTTATTTATTTATTTATTTATTTTGGTTTTTCGAGACAGGGTTTCACTGTAGCTTTGGAGCCTGTCCTGGAACTAGCTCTTGTAGACCAGGCTGGCCTAGAGCTCACAGAGATCCACCTGCCTCTGCCTCCCAAGTGCTGGGATTAAAAGTGTGCGCCACCACTGCTTGGCATGATACCATCTTATAGGTGAAACCTTCCTGGATTTCTGTTTGTTTTGAGACAGTCTCACTATGTAGCTCTGGCTGGCTTTAAACTTGCGATGCTCGGTTTACTCTTCTGGAGGTGATGGGACCTGGGGGAACAAAGCTGATGAATGAGCCTGACTAGTCTCACATAGCAACCACCTTTATTCAGAGCACCAGACAGTTTATACCCTGGTTAAGTAGAGTCATGTGAGTAAAGTGTACATTCGCAGGGACAAGCTGCATGTGGCTGCACATGGTACAGCACATTTCCCATAGAGACATATAAACAACAGTAGCACCTGTAATGAGTAATCTGAAGGAAAGCACATTCCAAGAACAGTTCCATGTTCTTGAAGAGATTGAGATCATAAGACTCTTGCCTTGGCTTCCTGAGGTTTTCTCACAAGCACTCAGTATTCTCCTCACACAACTCGATTCTTAGGACGTGGACAGACACTCTCAAGAGCTGGGATTACAGATTTGTGCTACGATTCCTGGCGTCTTCATTCATTTGTCATAGAATTGTTTCATGAGACAGTCTATGATAGTGGTTTTGTGTTTAGCGAATATGAAAACCATGACTATTATTTCTACTGTGGATATCTTCCTGCCAGTGTGTCTCCCCAGTATTGAGTGTGTAGCTGGCTAGAGTGGCTGACCTTGGGGTGCAGGTAGTTCTGATGAGCACGAACTCCTTCCTACTGAGGCCTCACTGTGTAGCCCAGACTGGCTTCGGCCTCACAAGAATTAGAATTACTGTTCTGAGCCACCACACCAGGCAATAAACAATTAATTCTTAGATTCAGGCACTGAGATTTGGTGGTACTTGCCAGGCATGTGAAAAAAAGTATTGGGTTCAATATTCAATGTTTTATACACACACACACACACACACACACACACACACACACACTTGCTAAAATATTACTATAAAATATGCAGTATTTGCTAAGTTTAGACACATGAGTAAGAGATTATGCCAAGCCTTAAATTTTAATTTTTCTTGTTTGTAACCAGTTTTATTCTCATTGTGTGTAAGCTTTTAATAAACCCTATAATCCATTTTAAATTTAATTTTTAGTACAATGAACATTTTGTAAACCTGACCTAAAAAGCTGAATAATTTTGCAGCATCTATTTTCACCATTATGAAATGTATTCAAAACTATGTCCTTTTTTGAGATGATTGTCCTTTTTTATTTGCAGGTTACGCATTTTTGTTTACCCCAACTTCTTCCATTGCTGAAACATACCACGTCATACCTTCATGAAGTTTTTGAATTTTATGAGGAAATTTTGACTTGTCGCTATCCGTACTCCTGTTTTAAGACTGTCTTCATTGATGAGGCCTACGTTGAAGTGGCCGCTTACGCTTCTATGAGTATTTTTAGGTTAGTGTCTCTTCAGGTGGGGACTACCTAAATTAGGGTAGTGATAAAAAGAAAAGCTATTGACTGTATGATCAGTTTTCAGATTGGCTTTGAACTTCTGGTGTGACTGAGTTTGTAGGTGACCGGCTGTGTTTGAAAATGTTACAGGGTAGCTTCCTCCATAAGGAAGTGGCACATCCCAGTGCCTCCCCCCAGAGTGACCATTTCCATTTCCATTTCTGGCTTACTTCTTAATGTTTATAAACTTTAACTTACACATTTATGCATCATTAGTGTGTCTTTTTGGTAGCACTGCATAAATGTACTGGCATCCTCAATTTGTTGTTAAAAAAACAAAACAGTTTTTTCTTTGTTTTAGCCCCTCTTTTCTGCCCCCCTTTTTTTGATGGGAGGGGCAGAATTTGTAAGTTTTATGTCAGGGAAGTTGTTTTACTTTTCTGTCCCTAAAAGTTCTTATGTGTCATGTGAGGTACTAATCCTATGTATTCTCCAGAACACAGCAGGAAAAATTGGATGGAGCAGTGTACTTAGAAGTAAATAACAGAGGACGAAAATTTCCTAGACACTAGAAAAAGGGTTTTATTTTTGTTACTGGTTTTGTGGTTTGGGGAGGAGTATCTCCACACTGTGTGTTCAGGCTGTCTGTGTGCTGGATAGAATGCTGGTTCACTGGACTGTGCCTCTACATCCAGCCTGGGTAAGGATTTTTGAAATTAAGTAACCCCATTTTATTGGTTCATTTCCGATTAACTCACTAGTTTTTTCTTCACTCCCCAAAATAGTGATTTATATTTTTTTTGTAAAATCAATAGAAAACATTGTCATTGTGTTCCTTGCTTTAGACAGATTGTAAATTTCAGATAAACTCTGAAAAGATAGAAAAACTCTCAGGTGAATATTCTTGACTTTTTCCTTCTGAATTGGACTTGAACCTAAATTGCTTTAGGAGTGCAGGCACTGTGTTTTGACCGACTGACTGTGCGTCGCTTGGTCTAAGTCCCTTCTGTGTCCTTCGCTTCCAGCACAAACCTTCTGCACAGCGCCATGATTATCGACGAGACACCGCTGACCAGACGGTGCTTAGCGCAGTCCTTAGCGCAGCAGTTCTTCGGGTGCTTCATATCCAGGATGTCCTGGTGAGTTTGTCAGAACTGCAGGCTCAGTTGAGGGTCAGGAAAGCTGGCCTCCCTCCTCTCCCCTCTTGTTCTCTGACAGACTCTCATGTGGTCCATGTTATCCCCAAATTTACTATGTAGCTGAGTCTGGCCTTGAACTGACACTTATGCTCCTGCCTCTACCTCCAAAGGGGATGACGCCTATGTGCAGCTGAGCTTCACTCCAAGTTATAATCCGACTATTGCCCATAATCTACAAATAAGGGGTTATTTTGAGAGATTGTCTCAAAAAAGAAAACAATTAGTCAAATTTTATCTTAACTATTTTTGTATCGGCTTTACAATCAGCTTTATGAATCACACTTTAATTAGTGGGCATAATGTCACATGATTTTAACTTCACCACTCAACAGGCAGAGAGGAAGGTGGATCTTGGTGTGTTTGAGGCCAGTCTGATCTATGTAGCAAGTTCAGAGAAGCACCCACTATGTGCTGAGACCCTGTTTCAAAAAAGAAAAAAAAACCAAAGCAATAGAGTTGCTTACATAATTTACCATAAAATAAGAATTTTGAAAAATAATAGATGTATAAAATGCTGATTTGAATGTATAGGCTGGGCGGTGGTGGTGCACGCCTTTAATCCCAGCACTTGGGAGGCAGAGGCAGGCGGATCTCTGTGAGTTTGAGACCAGCCTGGTCTACAAGAGCTAGTTCCAGGACAGGCTCCAAAGCTACAGAGAAACCCTGTCTCAAAAAAAAAAAAAAAAAAAAAAAAATTGCTGATTTGAATGTATAGAAAACTAATTAGAATTCAGTGTTCAGATCATTTGGAAAATATGTTTGAGATGATTTTTAAAGCAAAGTAATTATCTTCAGCAGTAGTGATAATGGTGTAGAAAATTTGCCTTTTAGGTTTTAGATTTTTGCTAGTTTTCTTGAAAGAGGGGAAGGAGAAGCACTTTTGCGGCTGGGGTACATCCCAGAGGTACAGTGCTCTCTGTAGTGCTGGACCTTTAGTTTGAGCCCCAACACTGAAAAAAAGTAGATAATTTTTTTTCTCCATCTTGAGATGAATTTTGTATTTTTTTTTTGTGTGTGTGTGTGTGTGTGTGTGTGTGAAGAATTCTTAGCACTGTAGCTCTCGTTGGCTTAGAACTTAAAATGTAGACCAGGTTGGCCTCAAACTCTGCCTTCTGAGTGCTAGAATTACAGATGGAAGTAACCATCTAATTTCTTTTGTATTTTAATAATATAGGATTCCACATCTGTCTTACTTTTTACACATTTAATGTTACTGTTGTGTGTGGTTGATGGATATATGTGAATGGATAAGTGGTTGGGGCCAATTGCCTTTTCTCTAGAGAAAGTACAAGCATTAAACAGTTTAAGGATATTGTAAAACCTGGGTGGTAAAAATTATGTCTGTGTGTCACAATAAAGAATGCAGTACGATTAGCTGGGTGGTGGTGGTGGTGCATGTCTTTAATCGCAGCACTGGGGAAGCGGAGGCAGGCAGATCTCTGTGAATTTGAGGTCAGCCTGCTCTTACAAGAGTTAGTTCCAGGACAGACTCCGAAGCTACAGAGGAACCCTGTCTCGAACCCACCCGTCTCCCACAAAAAAACCAATGTAGGATTGGAGTTTCCTGTATGAGAATTTAAATTCAGGGCGTTGTACATGCTAAGCAAGTACTCTGTCACATATTCTCAGTCCAAGAATTTGGATTTTGTTTTGATCTTTTGAGATAGCATTAACTAGCCTAAGATGCCCTTGAACTCAACTTTGTAGCTGATGGTAGTCTTGAGCTCTTGACCATTCTGCCTCAACCTCCAAGTGTGGAGAATGTGCCCTCACACCTAGCAAATGTGAACTTTAGACTTAAGCAGTCCTAACTACGGACGAGTACTTCTTTAGTGGCAGACATTCTGAACAGTGGTCGAAAGAAAGTCCCACTAACAGAGGGACTTTGCTAAATTCAACTTTAGAGGAGACGGTAAAGCACTGAGCTTTTGATTTTCTTCTGCACTAAAGATCAAACCCAGAACTGCAAGACTACTGGGAAATCGCTACTACTGATCTACAATGTTCCAGCCCCTACAGAAACAAACTGTCCAGAAAACATCTTGTTCAGGGATTCATACACTTAGCACTAGTAGAGCCCATTCTTGAGTTCCGAAGAAGACAGCTGCCCATTTAGTGTGTCAGGCTGTGTAATAAGTAAAGTAAACATTTGATTTTAAGTTTTAAACTTAAAGAGACAGTCACATGTGAAGAAGGTTGGGTGGCCACTTATTCCATTACTCTCTTTGACCTTGCTTTAACAGGTTTTAATGATTAAAAGCTTTACTGACTTTTTCTTAGGTCTGATGAATGGGTCCTGAAAGGAATTTCAGGCTATATTTATGGACTCTGGATGAAAAAAACTTTCGGTGTTAATGAATATCGCCATTGGATTAAAGAGGTAAACAAGACCTAGATTTGTTTTCCCCTTGTAAGTCAATAATGTATGCTAGTGTTTTCCTAGTCTCTTGTCCTTTATTTTTGATTTATTTATTTTGTGTGTTGGGCACATGTGTGGTCAGAAGATAGTTTACTAGAATTGTTTCTATCCTTACGCTTTGAGTCCTGGACTCAAGCTCAGGTGCTCAGGCTTTTTGCAAACTCTTCTACCCACTGAGCCATCTTGCCAGCCCTCTTGTCCTCCGGTGATTGTAAATATTTCTAAAATGTCATTTGAAAAATAGTGCTTTTCAAGTAAAATTAAATCACCAAAAATTTATAACTGCTTCCTACATTTGTTTCCAAGTCTTAACTGGGTAAGGATGGTATAGTGGCCGCGTCTGCTCCACTCGGGGTAGAGGCTCATGACTCATGCAGTGTGAGTGGTGTAGTCTTCAGTATCTACCTTTACGTTCTCTATCATCACCACATATCTTCCTGTTATTTAAAGATGAAGGCAAAAAATGAAAAGAGTATTTATATATCTTTTCTTAAGTACATAGATATTTTATTGGTTTCATTAGATTTGATTAGATCCTTAAATTCATTATTTTTAGGTAGAAAAATACCCACTTTAATATACTCATTAAATTAACGTTCTATTCAAATTGTTGGAGGGATGACACACTTAGCACTGGGAGTGCCATTCTTCATGTGGAAGGAATAACACCACTTAACAGTGTAATAAGATAGTATTAAAATAAAAATAGTACTTGTATAAAAACAGTCTGTCTTAATTCTCTTACTCTCCGCACTTTACATATGAAGAATCTAAGACACATAGAGGTTAAATTATTTAATAAAGTGCATGGCTAATCAACTGTATTGCCAGGATCCAGTTGGCTTCTAATCATCTTATGATGCTGTTTACCACTTCTCTGCTGTCTATATTATTTAAACCATTCATGAATATCCAGCATAGTTATGATGTTGTCTTTTTCAAGCTTTTCTTTCTTATTTTTTTAAAATAGGTATTATATGTTAGAGACGAACAGAGGAGTTTTAAATTAATAAATTATCAACATTATTCAGTCTCACTTCTTAACTGCTTTAGTCCTCAGATTCAAAATACTGAGAAGGACTAAGTCAATTTAGAAGACAATTCAGAGAAGCAGAAGAGCCGTAAAGAAAAGTTGCTGACCTGCTGTCGAGCCCTCAAGTCACAAAATATAGGGAAATTTTTGGATCTTACTATCCAGCTAGCTTGAGTAGCTTGCTCTATTTATAAAAACAAGAAGTAGTCTCCAGCTATAGTTTGCTTATATTACATTTACATCTGATTCCACAAAAGAAAATTTGTGGTCTAGTATTAAAGGTTTTTGTGTGAAGAAGTTTTCACTGACTCTTAATTTGTATCTTTTTTAGGAGCTAGATAAAATAGTGGCATATGAACTGAAAACGGGAGGAGTTTTATTACATCCCATATTTGGTGGTGGAAAAGAAAAGGATAAGTATGTTTTTGTTCTGAGATGCTATAAACCTCGTTTTGTAGGCCACCTCTTACAGGATCCCTTGTGTGTTTCTTGGGGCCCAGGAAGGCGAGAACCATAAAGATGGTGTGACACCACAGACTGTTGTGTCATAGGAGATGACTGCAAGTGAATTCAAACTTAGAAATGTTTTTCTGTCCGACATGCTAACTTTTCTAATTCAGCTTCACCATACTACTCTTGTTAAAACTTCAAATCTATGGAAATAGTTATTTTGCTTAATTTGGTGGTTAATCTTAATTGTCAACCTGATTGATTTGTGAAATGCCCAGAAGATTATTAGTAAAGCACACTTCTAAGTCTGTGTGAAGCTGTTTCCAGGGAGGATTAAGCAGACAAGAAGCTACTTTAACATGGGTGCAACTGTCCTGTAGCCTTAGGAGGCCCATAGCCAGATGAAATGAGAGGGACAATGGTTGAACCCTGCAAGCCTTTTCTCCCTGCTTCCTGGCTTCCAAGAGACAGTAGCTGTGCTCCATCATGTCCTTCCCACCACATGTATTGAATCTGTGCTGCAGTAAATCCTTTTACTTTTCAGCTGTTTTGTTCAGGTCTTTGTTACAGACAAGAGGTTTATTAGCACAGGAAGTTTGTACTCTCTCTAAACTAACTGTGGTTCTTAAGCCTTTGTAGCTGAGTTTTGAAAGGAAATTTGGAACAGTTTAGGCATGGGTTTTGGTATCCCTAAGACTGCTGTCTGCTTAGTGGACAATTCTGTTTGGAGCTCAGAAGACCAAATGCCAAGAGAAATATGGACATTAAAAGCCAATGTGGGAACTTTATGCGAGGACTGAGAACTCTATGAGGAGCTGGGCTGGAGGCCACACATGCCAAATGTCAGCAAAGAACAGGTCTATGTTTGTGAACCCTGAGATTTCAAGGTCGCTTTTGTGTAGATTTTGTTTAGACAGATTTACTGTGAAAATTGTGAGCAGGAAACTTTGTTTGCCCAGAAAGGAAACACATAAAGCCAGGGCCATGGGAGCTGACAGCTGAAGAGATTAAGATGATTAGAAGAAGCAAAGTAGTTTGCACTGGGACAATAGAAAAGCCCCCTGAGGCCTTCTCAGGAGCTGCCTAAACCTCACCTGTCATGGTGTAAGGAAAAAGATGAGAAGAAAGCTCTGGAGCTCGCTGACTGTCTGGCTTTCCAGGGATTTCCTGAGTTCAGCCATAGAGATACTGACAGGCCATACAGCTGGAGTCCAGGAAGGTCTGACTGCTGGTTGAGCAGATAGCAGACCTTGATATCAGCTGGGTGATGGCTTTGAGGTAAATGGAACACAAGTTACGAGGTCACAGAGGCCTGAACCCAGGTTTCAGTGGAAGACCTGGGAGGCTAAGGTCAGGATCCCTTGGGTAGCCTCTTCAGATGGCAGTACATGAAGATATGAGAAAGAAGGCAGAGATGGAGCCAAGACTCCAGGAAGCTGCAGTTGTGAGAACCTGCAAGGAACAGCTTCAAGACAGCCCAAGACAGAGGCTGTGCTATCAAAGTGAGGCAGCAAGTGCCAGGCAGCAGCAGAACCTTGGGATCCTACCTGGATCCTACAATAAGTCCTAGATGCTGGGCGCGGAACTCTAGTGTCTTAAGCTTTGCTCTGCTGTGCTTTGGTTTACTTTGGTCCTGTCCTTCTGTTCTCCTGTGCCTCTGCAGCGAAGGAATAAGAATGTTTACTCAGCCATTGTATCCTAAGGGTGTTGACACAGAAACACATCTCTGACCTCAAAAGGGAAAATAAGAGATAGTTTATTCCAGAGCCAGGTAAGGATGCTCGTGGCCCATGAACACAAGAGGATGCAGGTTGCCCCGAACCCCAAATTCCTGTGTGGCAGCAATTTTATGTTAACGGAGCAAAGAAAGTCATAAATCCACATACTTGTCAAATACATTGTTGGTACTCAGTGTCAGACCCAAGGATTCTCAAGTGCATTTACCAACTGAGCTGCACTGCAGCCTTGCCCTTGGATTTTTCTTTTTTAAAAGTTATTATTTCAATTTATATAAGTGAAGTTTTTTTGGAGGGAACACCACACAGACATTGATTGTGAGATATAATTTGATACATTTTTGAAAGGTAATTAGTTAGAGCCCATCAGTTTTAGAATGGGTTGTGTTAAGATAATAGCAATTCTGCTCTATGTATAGGGTCATAAAAAATTTTGCTTTTAGATATTTGCTATGAAAACGTATTTGCATAAAAATTTACTTACCATTTTGGAATAATGGAAAATTTTGAACAGCTGAAATTGTTTATGTTAAATGTAAAGTCCATCTTCTACTTATTTATTTTCTTTAGTAGCCAGATTTGTTATATTGAGTAAATTTATGTTTTTTTCCAGCCCAGCTTCTCACCTTCACTTTTCAATAAAGCATCCACATACCTTGTCCTGGGAATACTACACCATGTTTCAGTGCAAAGCTCACCTTGTGATGAGACTGATTGAAAACAGAATCAGCATGGAGTTTATGCTCCAAGTAAGTCCTAACATTAAAGCAGTATCTCTGTGTGTGCATCTCTTAGTCACTGTTTTATTGCTGAGATAAAACACCATGACTAAGGCAACTTATTTATTATTTATATTTTGAGATAGGGTTTCTCTGTGTAGTCCTGGCTCTTCTTCAACTCAGAGATCCACCTGCCTTTGCCTCCCAAGTGCTGGAATTAAAGGCTTGCATGCTGCCACCTGATGACCAAGGCAACTTATTAAAAAAGTATTTGAGTTTAAAGTTCCAGGGGATTAGAGTCTGTGACACTGGAGTGAAGGCAAGGGGACAAGCAACTGGAACAGCAGCGAAGACTCATATTTTCATCTAAAAACAGGAGGCAGAGAATACACTGAGAGCGGAGTCTTTGAAACCTTAAAGCCTGCTCACATGACACACCTCCTCCAGAAACACCAAACTTCCTAGTCATCAGACAGCTACCAACTGGTGACCAAGGATTCGGATGGCCGAGACTCGTGGAGGACATTTCATTTAAATCACCGCATTCTTCTCCTTGTCTCTCATAGTTTTGTGGTCATCTCACCATCTAGTCCAACTTCACAAGTCCCCACAGTCTTTTCTAGTCAAGATACTGTTTCAGAGCAGGAAGGGCAGAGCCACCTAAAACCCTGCTTTGCTGCCTGCAGCACACTTCAGTCTCCTGAGCTCATTCCCTCCCTGTTTGTAGTTCTCCTTGGCAGATGTCCATGGTTCTAGCACCTACAAATTTTTGGGGTCTCCAGCACAACTCAGGTTTCACATTTTTAGCTTCATGCAGTGGCCTCTGAAGGCCACACACCTGGCCTCAGCTACTCTCCTTAACGCCAGAGGAAGATTCCACAGCTAGTTACTTTGTCGCTATCGTTAGGTTTTGCCATGTTTTAAAGTTTTAGTACAAGTCGTTACAATATAGGAGATGAAATAGTAGAAACAAGATAATGGATCTCTTGTGTAAATATATATGCTTTTTCTCCTCCTTCCCCATTCCATTCTTCTTTTTTCTTTTTCTTTTTCTCTTTGAAATACTGAGGATCAAATACATGGTCTTGTACATGCTAGGCTAATAGGTACCACTGAGGTACATTTTCAAACACATAGATGCATTGAACAATAACAGCTAATTTTTCCCGATTGATAAAATTCTTAAAGGTAGGCTTAAAACAAAAACTTTTAAAAAGTCATTTTTGCTGAGAATGTAGTGCAGTGGAGTGCTTGCTTAATGTGAGTGGAGCCCTGGGTTTAACTCCCGATACCATAAAGATGGAAACATACATTTTCTCTAAAGGTTGAAGAACAGAAATATAAAATAAGAAAAGTGTGCCATAAAAAGGGCATTTATACTTTTTAGAATGTAGATGCTAATTAGTATTCTCATTTATGGATTTCCTTTTGTAATGTTAGCTAGCTGTGGTACCCTCACATGTGTTAGGTAAATGCCTTTCCACTGAGCCTCAGCTCCACTCCTCTTCCACGTTCCTTTTTTAAATTTAATTAATTTTTTTTTCCAAAACAGGGTTTCTCTGTGAAACAGTTTTGGCTGTCCTGGAACTCACTCTGTAGGCCTCGAACTCACAGAGACCCACCTACCTCTGCTTCCTGAGTGCTAGGATTAAAGATGTGTGCCACCACTGCCTGACTATATTCTGTTTTTTTAAAATAGAAGAACACATGAGATGATTTATGACATGCCTAACATAAGAGTACTAGGCTCCTAATGAATATTCCTAGTTTTGAATTCCTTTATAAAATTTGACAGGTATTATATATTGTGCTTCTAATTCTTAATGATTTTGTGTACAAATTGTTAGCATCAGTAATGTTTCTACGAACAGTATTCTTATGTCCTGTTTAAATATATGTATGTTTCTCTTGCTTTTAGTATTTAGCTCAAAAAAAAATCCGTATGTTACATAATTTCTGTCTTCTGTAAATGATCTCATAAAGATCCAGTGCAAAGTAGATGCAGTATCCAATTGGAAACAGTGCTATGTGCCTTCTGTCCTTGCAGGTTTTCAATAAACTACTAAGTCTGGCTAGCACTGCTTCGTCTCAGAAGTTCCAGTCACACATGTGGAGCCAGATGCTGGTTTCCACCTATGGATTTTTGAAATCCATTTCCAACGTCTCTGGCAAAGACATCCAGCCCTTAATAAAGCAGTGGGTGTATCCTTTTTAGTAGGGGCTCAGCAAAGCAGGGAAGATGGAAAAGGGGGAGGTGATCCATTGCTTAGAAATTTTAAAATTAGAAATAACTGGCCTCTGACTTGGATCTTCTAAAGTTCCTTCCAAAATCTGAGTTGGATTCATATATAAACATGGATGTTTATATTTATAAAATTTGGCTTAGTTTGTGCTATTCGGTATGAACGGAGAGGTAGGTTGCATGGTGCTAAGGTAAGTACTCTAGCAGACAGCCTGTAGCAGTACTTGTGAGATGAAATGGTCTGGTGACTTCTAACTGTGCTGGGAGCGTGGCTCAACTTGAATGGTATCTTGGAACTTGACAATTTTTGCATTTTTCACTTCAAGGTACTATTAATAATCCAGTGGAGTGGCATTACTTTAAAAACACAGGCTTGTCAATGTTTCAGAAATTTTATTTAATCTGGGAAACATTTTTCACAAGAATTTTGAATAGTTTGCCACCTGTGATATAATAAAGTGTACTTTGATCTAGTGGGAATGCATTTGAAAATTGTTAATATAATAAGCTTTTTTTTTTTAAAGAACGTTTTCATTTCAGTATGTAAAAATTCCTTAACAATTCTTCAGAGACCAGAGTGGAGTAGTAAAATTTTATGGAAGTTTTGCATTTAATCGAAAACGAAACGTTTTAGAACTAGAAATAAAACAAGATTACACATCTCCTGGAACTCAGAAGTACGTGGTAAGTGTTTTTCTAGAAGAGTGTGCTGCCCCGTTGGTTGCGGTTCCAGTAGAGGAAGTGCTTTCAGGTTGGGGTGAATGATGAATTTGCAGTGAGTCCTTGAAGGGAAGAGGCTACAGAGATTTCAGAGCATGCGTCCTCAACTTCCCATCCTTGTCACCAACTGCCGTCCCTCTCCGTCACTATGTACGTCATATAGCAGAATTTTATATCGTGACTTACTTGCCTTTAAATGTAAGGATGTGCACTGGCCATTTTCTAGCAGTTTTAATTTTAGCATGAATAATAAAAACCCAGAGACAGATATTGGGGTTCAACCTGAAAACCAGAAAAGCAAAGAAGCCAGCCACTACTGAAATCTTACCTCTACCAAGGCTGGCGACCGCAAATAAGCAAACTGTCTCTCTCTCTCCCGTTTTATATTCCCTTTAATGCTGGCATTAAAGGTGAGTCACTAACTACCACCTGGATTTATTTTTGCATTGATCTTGTGTAGCCCTGGGTGGCCTTGAACTCACAGAAATCCATCTGCCTCTGTCTCCCAGATCCTGGGTTTGAAGGTGTGTGCCACCACTGCCCGACTTCTAGTGGCTTAGCTTTGCACGTCTGGCTTTTAGGCAAACTTTATTTATTAAAACTTAAATATCACTGTACTTACTGGTATGTTGTTGCTGTTGGTTTTTTTAAAGGGACCACTTAAAGTGACAGTGCAAGAGTTAGATGGATCCTTCAACCATACCTTGCAAATTGAAGAGAACAGTCTCAAGCATGATATACCCTGCCACTCTAAAAGCAGGAGGTAGGTAGTGAGTCAGACCTATAACTGGAGATGAAACTGAAAGTCCCCCATGTAAAAATGCCTGAATAAAATTCCAGCTGTATAGCACCTGTTTACAGGAAGAGTGTCTTGCCTGCTAGCTTTTTCTCCTGTGGTCTTTCATGTTAGCATTACCACACATACTTGGCTTGCTTCTGATTTTGGTGGTTTTGAAACAGGAGCTCATGTAGCCCTATTAGCCTTGATCTTATTTCCACCTCGCAAATATTAGAATTGCAGGCATGCGCCCTACACACCCAGCGCTTGCTTTCTGTTGTGGAAACACTTCTATTTTTGGAATGATTTTTTTAATATTTTTATTTTATTTTATTTTATTTTATTTTATTTTATTTTATTTTATTTGGTTTTTCAAGACAAGGTTTCTCTGTGGCTTTGGAGCCTGTCCTGGAACTAGCTCTTATAGACCAGGCTGGCCTCGAACTCACAGAGATCCACCTGCCTCTGCCTCCTGAGTGCTGGGATTAAAGGCGTGCGCCACCACCGCCCAGCTATTTATTTTATTTTTATGACATAGTATCACTCTGTAGTTTAGGCTGGCCTAGAACTCACTAGGTATACTATACTAACTCAATTCTTGTGCCTCTGCTGCCCATGTGCTGGTATTATAGACTTCTGCTATCACGTCTGGCCTTAAATAATTTTTTTTTTGGTTTTTCGAGACAGGGGTTCTCTATAGCTTTGGAGCCTGTCCTGGAACTAGCTCTTGTAGACCAGGCTGGTCTTGAACTCACAAAGATCCGCCTGCCTCTGCCTCCCGAGTACTGGGATTAAAGGCGTGCGCCACCACTGCCCGGCTTAAATAAATTTTTTTATTTGCTTTTTTGTTATTGTTGTTGATGAGAGAGAGAGGGTCTTATGTATTCCAGACTGATTTACTTTCAACACCCACTTTCTCCAGCTTCAAGGTATATTTTTTTGTTTTTAAACTCCATTTCATTATATATTTACTCTTGTTTGACATATCTTTTAGCGATTCATAAAGTCCTTTATTTGAACTTTGGCTGCTCGGTAGCTGCATTCTGATTTGGAAATTGCACGGTTTTCAATTGTACTTTCTTTAAATATAGGAATAAGAAGAAAAAAATCCCACTGATGAATGGGGAAGAAGTTGACATGGACCTTTCTGCAATGGAGTAAGTTACCTAAAAGTATGTAATTATCTTTGGAATGCATGCTTTTAAAGTCAAGCAAAACTCTTAGAAAGAAATTCAATCCAATTAACTCATTGAAGGAAGAACATGTTCAGACTGGAGGAGAAGAGATGCGGTAGTGTAGCCTTACTACACAGCCTCTGGCTCTCTCTTGCTGGTCTTCCCTACTCAGTGCTCTCAAACTGATGTGCATGTGACTCACTAGAGAGATCTTGAAGCGCCAGTTCCGACTCGGTATGTTCTTGTGGGCCGAGGTTTAGGTTTCAGGTGAGCCCAGGGTGATATTGATTGTGTTTGGGGCTGTGCTCCAGAGCACGGTGAGATGCCTCTGTGCTTGCAACTGTTTGAGTACCACTCTTCTGCATTCTTATATTTACTTCTAGTCTATTGTAGCCAGGTGGTTTTTACTGAGCCTGGCCTTTTTGTTTTTGTTTTAACTTTATTTTACATGCACGAGTTCATTGTGCTTGCATGTATGTCTGTGTATGACATGCATGTTTGGTGCCTGTGGAAGTTACCAGATCCCCTGGAACTGGAGTTGTAGATAGCCGTGAGCTACTGTAGGGATGGGGCTTGAACTTGGGTCTTTTGTAAAAACAACAAGTATTCCTAACCACTGAGCCATCTTTCCAGTCCCTGGACTTGAATTCTTGATACTCCTGCTTCTAACTCCCCACCTGCTAGGATTATAGCTGATTGTGATATTGATTAATATTTATTAAGTATAATTTTATACCGAGTATGTCATGAGCACCCAGTACTGAACTGAATTAGTATTGCAAACTGGTATTCTTTTGATCAAACTATTGACATAGACTTGATTTTTACTTTGCATATTACTTGAGAAATAGATAAGAATAAAGTGATGAGCCTTCAAATTATAATTTCAGAATTTTCTTGAGAAAGATAGTTATGAGTCTAGCTTTTTTTTTTTGTTTGTTTGTTTGTTTGTTTCTTTGTTTTTCAAGGCAGTCCTGACTGTCCTGGAACATGTTTTATAGACCAGGCTGGCCTCGAACTCAAAGAGATCCACCTACCTCTGCCTTCTTAGTGCTGGGATTAAAGGCGTGTGCCACCACTGTTGGGAGAGCCCAGCATTTTAAAAGATGCTATATTTCAACTAAAATTAATTCAGTAGGATAAATACTTCCTTTTTAAATTTCTAACAAGGGGTAATGTTTATAACTATAGTCAGGTATAGGAAGTTAAAGAAAGTTTGTTCATTTACATTTTGACATCTTATAATTGCAGATAAAATTTCCTAGAGTAATATTTTCAATGGAAAATTTGAAATTTGGTATTCTATGTGGCAACTCTTCATATCTTTAAAGATCTTGTTAGTAAGATTGTGAGAAAGTTAGCTTAACACACTGAAAAGTTGGTTGAAATTTTAAAATGTGACTGTAATAAAACTGAACAGCGTGAGAACACTGTGTCTAGAGGAGAGGCTGAGTCGTGACTGCTTTGTCTTTGTTTCCGTAGGTAAGTTTTAAAGTTGTAAACTGTGTTTTCTCTAGCGCCGATTCCCCTTTGCTGTGGATAAGAATAGACCCAGATATGTCCGTCCTGAGGAAGGTGGAGTTTGAGCAGGCTGATTTCATGTGGCAGTATGAGCTCCGCTATGAGAGAGATGTCGTGGCTCAGCAGGAATCCATCCTGGCTCTGGAAAAGTTCCCCACCCCGGCATCGCGCCTTGCGCTCACCGACATCCTAGAGCAAGAACAGTGCTTCTACCGAGTCCGAATGGCGGCTTGCTTCTGTCTTGCGAAGGTGAGATTACACAGGAGAAAGGAAGATTGCCTATGACTGTTGTGGACTTCACACAAAGGCCCTGAGAGTGAACTCAAATTCACCTGAGTCTTTAACTTTTTCTTGATAACTATACCTTGGAAAGCTTGTACCAAATGCTTCTAACAGCATTGATTTAAATTTTTTTTTTTTTGTTCTTTTGAGACAGGGTTTCTCTGTAGCTTTGGAGCCTGTCCTGGAACTAGCTCTGTAGACCAGGCTGGCCTCGAACTCACAGAGATCCGCCTGCCTCTTCCTTCTGAGTGCTGGGATTAAA
>JAQHUG010000034.1:831965-857973 GCA_028555095.1 Dicrostonyx torquatus | reverse complement strand
AGACTGGCCCTGAACTCAAAGAGATCCACCAGCCTCTGCCTCCTGAGTACTGAGATTCAAGGTGTTTGTCACTAACAGCCGGCTAGAAAAATAGTTTTCAATTTCTTCTATAGTGTTTCTTATTCATAGCACTAGTCAGTAGATGGTCATTTAATAATCCTTTGTTTTTTTTTTTTATTTTTATTGTTGCAGGCATAAGATTCTAAACATGTTGACTAAGAATCCACCGTTTACAAAGAACATGGAGTCTCCCTTATGTAATGAAGCCCTAGTTGACCAGCTCTGGAAATTAATGAATTCTGGTAAGAGAGCAGTGACTTTCAAAATTGTCACTTGTTTTCATTTTACATCAGACTTTTAAAGATGAGAGAGAGAGAGACTTTGTGTGTCTGTTTCTGTGTGTCTGTGTGCATGTGTGTAACCTGGTCCTGACTGGCCGGAGAGCCCAATGGCTTTTGTTTCTGACTTCCTAGTGTCCCTAGTGCAGGAATTCCAGGGGTATGTCACCATGCCTGGCTTTTATATGGGTACTGGGATCACATTCAGGGCCTCATACACAGTTGCCTGTACTTCACTCTGTGACACACTCTCCAGCTCCTCCCCTCTCCACCCTTTAAAATAGGATGTCTCAGTTTTACATTAAAGTTAGAACATCTTTTAGGATGTGTTTACCTTGTTCCATACTGTGGTTGCAGAAATGAAAACTGCAACTTTGCATGTCTTTTAAGTAGTTAAAGGACTATTAAGCATGAACCACCTCTTTTCTTTAGCCTCCTAGAGGCCTTGTTCAGAGATAACTAATATCATTTTTATTTTTCCAGGACAGGGAGTGAATGTAGAATAAGAGAAAATGTGTAGTTTTAAAGACTGCATACTACTGTTCCCTGTTCTCAGTCTCAGAGAGCATGCCATCTTATTGTAGTATGAGTTTCCATCCTTTTGAGTGAGATCAAGGAATGGAAGGGCATGGTGCATAGGAGCGCTAGTGCTGGAATCGGTTTGCTGAGGTTAACTGGTTTAAACTGTATAACTGGTTTAAGCTCTGCCTTTTACATAATGCAGGTAGTGAAACCTGTTTCTGAAAACTGAGAAATAAACAACTTGGTGTTTGTAAAACATGGTGTCTACCTCACATTAAATATTTGGTGCTGTGTTTCTCATATATTTGAGCTTTGTGTGTAGTTGTTTTTTCTCCTAGTATGTTGGGGAATCAAACTCAGGGTCTTGGTTAGTTGTCTATACTTTCAGCAGCCTCAGTAGTTTGTAAGTCATTTTTATTTAATTGGGTTATTAAGTCTATAAATTTATAAATCTCGTAACTTGATGTGGAAGTGCCCCCTGTGTGCTGTCATTACCTTTAGTGAATAAAGAAACTGCCTTGGCCTGTAGATAGGGCAGAACTAGGTAGGCAGGGGAGACAGAACTGAACGCTGGGAGAAAGACGGGCGGAGCCAGAGAGATGCCATGATCCGCCACCAGAGATAGGCATGCTGAAACTTTGCTGGTAGGTCACGACCTTGTGGTGATATATGGATTAATAGAAATGGGTTAAATTAAGATGTAAGAGTTAGCCAGTAATAAGCTAGAGCTAATGGGCCAAGCAGTGATTTGATGAATACAGTTTCTGTGTAGTTATTTCAAGGCTAAGCTAGCTGGACTGCAAGGACAAACTAGCAGACCCTCCTCCTACGATTTGGCCCCTAACGTGGGGTGTCATTCTGTTGTCTGAGATTGTTGTCCTGCCCAGTTCCAGTCATTAAATCCCAAAGAAACACACAGTGGTCTACATTAATTATAAACTGATTGGCCCATTAGCTCAGGCTTCTTATTAACTCATACAACTTATTTTAGCCCATTATTGATATCTATTTTAGCCATGTGGCTCAGTACCTTATTTGGCAAGGCAATCACATCTTGCTTCCTCTGCGTCTGGGTCACAACTGCAGAATAAGCTTTCCTCCTCCCAGAATTCTCCTGTTCTTGTCATCCCATCTCTACTTCCTGCCTGGTTGTCCCACCTATACTACCTGCCTGGCTACTGGTCAATCAGTTTATAGTTAATGTAGACCTCTGTGTGTTTGTTTGGGACTTAACAAACTGCAGGAACTGGGCAGGGCAGAAACCTCAGACAACAATAACTCTAAAGACAGTTTTTGTTATATCTCTTAATAGACTGAAATTGTAATACTACTTTTGATTGAAGGCTAAGTGAGAGGCTAGGCTGAAATTATTTTTGTTTAAATGATTTTTACAAGACCAGTGGGTATTTATTGTAATTTAATTTTTTTATTTTCTAATACTTAAAATTTTTTAGTTTGATACTTTTTCTCTGTCTAGAATATGTAAAATAGCTTGCCATGCTAGCCATTGGTAACTTGTTGAATCACAAATGCTAAATTCCAATATTTCAAATTTTCAAATTTACTATTTACTATCTTTCTCTTTCTAAACGCTAAGCACTATATAACTTCTGCTCTCTCGCATAGTGCAGTAGCCATGGGAAGTATACCAGTAGAGCTTTCTTTGAAGAAATATGATAAAATGAAAGTAGATGGACTTTGTTTTTAAAAAAGAAAACAAATATCAGAAAATAGTGTGTAAACTAGTCTGAGCTAAGACACTGTTAGTTGGTTTTGGTTAGTGTTCCCTCCTCATGGAAGGTTGCCATATATGCACAGAGTTTACTACTTTACTTGCTACTTTGAAGATGTCATTGTCTCTTGTTGAGATCCAGGGAATGAGCACAAACTTCAGAAACTTTTAAAGGTTTATGCAGCAGTAAAACTTTTGTACAAAATGTGCCCCTCAAATACTAATAAGAGTATGTGACTGAGTATAATAGCTCAAAAAATTGAGGATGGCATAGCAAGTTATAAAGAATTCTCTTATTACCTCAAGGACAACATCAAGGATTTTCCTACTCTATACATATCATCATTTTAAAAAGGGGGATATAAGCAAAGATGTTAAATCATTATTGATGTCATGAAGTCTTGCTGAATCCTGTGTGTCTTGTTGGGGCTCCTGGATTATCTGGGGGGCAATATATAAATTTATATCAAGAATAAATACACTGGACTGGGAATGTGACTCATTTGATAGAGGGTTTGCCCAGCATGCAAACAGCCACACAGCCCTGGTTTTTATCTCTGACACCATATAAACTTGGTACATCTCTAATCCTAGGACTCAGAGGCTGTATCATAATCAAGATAATCCCTCAGACCAGCCTGGGCAGCATGAGACTCTGTCAAAAACATAGCAGCTGGCAGCCAGGTGTGGTGGCACATGTCTTTAATCCCAGTACTCGGTATCTCTGTGAGTTTGAGGCCAGCCTGGTCTACAAAGTGAGTTTCAGATTATCTAGGGCTGTTATACAGAGAAACCTTGTCTCAAAAACCAAAACCAAAACAACAACAAAAAACCCAGCTGGCAATGGTTTGAGTGTGGAGACTTTTAAAATTGGTTTCATTTAAAGTACGTAGAAGAGAACATTATAGCCATTGAGGAAAAAATACATAAGTGTAGGAAGATTTGCTTAATTGACTTCAGAAACAATATGAAGATGTTGAACAAAATATTTTCTTCCCCCATAATACACCTCATTAGGATTATGTTATCAAGAAGGTGTACATTTTTCGTGCCATACTTAATTTTTTATACTACATTTAATTTGTGATTTTGCATATGAGTGTGTTGTGTGCACATGTAGAATTCAGAGGACAAATTGTGGGAGTCAGTTTTTCCTTTTCTGCTCTGTAGGTCCCAGGGATCAACCTCCAGTGGTCAGGCTTGGTGGCAAGCACTTTTGCCTGCTTAACCATCTTCCCAGTCCATTTCCTTATCATATTGAAAACCTCAAATTTGTAAATTTACAGGTAGGATATATTTCTTAGTAATTGAATACTGTTGTTCTAGCAAGTGGGCAGAGAGTGAATGCATGTAGAATAACTGTTGAAGAAGGATGGAAAGAAATATTTAAAGTCAGAACAGTTTATTGAATAGCAGATTTCACCTGTGCTGGCGAGATGGCATGGCAGGTAAAGGCACTCGCCACCAAGTCTGATGGTTTGAGTCTGACCTCTGGAATCCACGTGATGGAGAGAAGGAATTGACTCCCGCAGGTTGTCCTCTGACTTCCACACTTCGCCACAGCACCTGCACACATACGTGCTCAAAACACACTCACTCAATTGATTAATTGATTTTTATTTAGTTTCTGAAATTGATTGTAAGATGAACAGTGTGGTGACAAAGTTTTCTCTGTCTGCCTCTTAGGTACTGCCCATGACTGGAGGTTGCGGTGTGGTGCTGTGGATTTGTACTTCACTTTGTTCGGCCTCAGTAGACCTTCCTGTTTGCCCTTGCCAGAGCTCGGGCTTGTTCTTAATCTCAAGGAGAAAAAGGCTGTCTTGAATCCTACCATAATTCCAGAAACTGGAGCAGGCGCCCAGGAATCTGCGAGTAATGCCGGCTGTCATGCGCAGCTTGCTGGATTTCAGAACCCTGTGAGTGTCACGGTAGTACAGAAGACAGAGGCTCACTGTGTAGCAGCACCTGAAGGGGACAGTGTCTTCTTTGAACCAGTCAGCTCTATACCCTCAGGCCACTGCCTTTTTAACCCCCAGCTTGTGTTTGCTTAGCATTTTACAATTCATAAAATGTCACTGTCGTCATGTGACTAACCGTAACAGATGTGCTCTGGTCTGCTTGTGTGATGATGTCATAGGATTTCTTCTCTGCGTAGTACAGCATAAACTGCATATAGATTAGTTCATAGAGCCATATACTTTAGCCTGGCTTGTCTGTTTGTGTCAATGGCAAACTGTAGAATTTGAGTTCCTGCTCTAAGTTGTTGCTGCACAGTTAGAATTGTGCGGCAGTTCTAAACAAGGTGAGCGCCTGGCAAATGATTTTGAAAAGAAAATAAATATTGAATGAATGGATAATCTGATGATTTGGGAAGAGATGGTACATTACATTTTATAATATTTAAAAATTGTGGTTTTGCCTTTAGAAAGCGTAACTCTGCATTGTAAATTGCCAGTCTCTGTTAAAAAAAAAAAGAGTGTGTGTGAATCATTTCTCCATAAAAAGATTTTTCCAGAAATGATTTCCATACAGATGACAGTTTCTGCCATACTGCAGCCTTCTGTTTTCAGCAGTTCTCAGACCAGACTGTTCTCCTTGGCCAATCCCTGCTTACTGGTGTCTTGACACCTGACCCCATGTTACCTGGAATATAAAGTGTGTTTAAGGTTTGGGTTGGGGAGTCCTAAGAGAAATCCTTATGCGAAGGAAGGAAGGAAGTCCCCTTCTAAAGAGCTCTCGGGCGGGAATCCTTTGCCACACACATTGGTATATCCACAAGCACACTTTCGGCTGTACTACAAGCTACTGTTTCCAGAAATCCATTTTCTATTTTAAGTATTGCCACAGGATCAGGATTAGTAAGTGTGCAACAGCAATATTGTGAGCAGGGTGAAGAGCAGGCTGCCCCCTGAGGGCCCCACTAGAGCCTGGTGAGATGCTGGAGAAGAGGGGGGCTAGCAGTGAGGCTAAGCTCGTCATCTGAGTAAGAGCTGGAGGGTTCCGTGTTAGCTGTGTAGGACTGTCTGTAGGATTTCCAGCTCATAAAAGTATCCAGGTCTCCTAAAAGATTCCGTAACTTACTGCGTATTTCTTGACATTTGGGAAAGCGCGTTCCACCATAGCTCACCAGTTCTCACAATACAGGCATGGGCCTTAGTTGCTATTCACAGTAATATTTTACCAACTGCTTTGGGGGCTGGTCCCCCAATATTTGTTTTAGTGCCTTTTGAAGAAAGGAGACTATTTTTCTTAAGGTTATAATGGGTCTGTTCTTTGGCCTTTCCTTGTCCTGAAAGATAACGTCTGTACATAAAGTGATGCTGTGACTCTCTGTTCTTTTGTTGTGTGTGCTCTAGTTTTCAAGTTCTCAAGATGAGGAGGAGGTTGATATGGATACTGTTCATGATAGTCAGGCCTTCATTTCCCATCATCTGAACATGCTTGAAAGGCCATCTACTCCAGGTAAGGGTAATAATGTACCATGGTCCCAGGAGGTGGACACTGTTGACAGATAGCCATTCTAAGGTCTGTTGATTTATTTTAAATGAGCAGTATAAAATTGAGAAGGCAATATAAAATTCTTAGACTATATCAGTATAATTTACACTGACAAAATAATAAATTGTAGAAAGTACTTTTTGGAGGCCTCACCAGATGGCACAGTGGGTAAAGGCACTTGATATGCAAGCCTGGTGCCCCGAGTTCAATCCTTGGAACCCTGTGAAGGTGGAAGGAGAGAACTGACCTCATAAATCTCTGACTTTCATCTGTGTATTACAGCATGCGTTTGTGCTGGCATTTGTGAATGCATGTGTACACACGTGCACACACAATAATAAACTTAGCAAGTGCTGCTTCTTTTACTTTGTTGTATTTTAACGGTTCTCTCCCTTGTAAGTTCCAGGCCAACCAGAGCTACATAAAACATCTGGTAGCTTCCAGATTTGTGTAGTAGTTGTCATAACAAAATATCTTGTTTATTCTTAATAACGTGACTATAGATACTTTTAAAATACCTTTTTTTTTAAACTAAAGGCAGGCTGTATTTACCATAATGCTCCTTTTTTTGTCTGCTAGTTCCATATAATTTGATATTATAGACTTGCATCTATTTCTCAAATACCATCTTTTTTTGTTGGTTGTGCCATCTTTGTAATAACTACAAAATGATAAATTTATGTCTGTTTCATTCTGTATGTGTGTTGTTTGTTTATATGTTTATATGTTCACATGTGTATGGTGATCACAACTCTTGAGTTGTTCATTCTTCAGTCACTGGCTACCTTTTGTTGAGACAGTGAGCTTCCAGGGATCTACCTGTATTCCTCCCCATTTAGCCATTGCAAGAATAAAAGAATGGGCCACTGTGCCCACCTTTTCTTTTTAAATGTGGATTTTTGTGGTCCAAACTCAGGTCCTCATGCCTATAAAACTAGTATATTACTGGTTGAGCCATCTCCTCAGCTTAGATTTATTTTTTAACATTTTTTTCTATTATGAGTTTGATTTTTTTTTACCCCCTTGAATACTTTTGCTCTTTTTTTTTTTCCTGATTATTTAAAATCCTAAGCCAGTTGGTAGTTGTACGTGCCTTTAATCCCAACACTTGGGAGGCAGATACATCTGAGTTCGAGGCCAGCCTGGTCTACAGAACAAGTTCCAGGACAGCTAGGGCTACACAGAGACACTCTGTCTTGAGAAAAACAAACAGAAAAGACAATTCTTGTAATGGTCTTTATGTTTCCTTTATTATTATGTTAAACTGGCCCCCTGTGTCTTAGTGTGTTTTGGTTGGAGGTGTGCATCATCAAATATCACAAGAGCTGTAACAGCTTGTTCTCAGCCTGTGGTTAACAGGCTGACTTCTGCACCATGATTGTCAGTCTGTGAGTGTCTGATAGTGAGTTATCTTCTTGGAGACAATTCTTGACTCTTAAGTTTTCTAGTCCAGTTATCTAGCCTTCCTCTTTAAAATTTTTTTGATATTTTCTCATATATATATATATATATATATATATATGTACACACACACATGTATACACACACACATCCCATTTCCTTTCCCTCTGAACCTTTTATTTTTTCCTACCTAGCTTTCTGGTGGCTGTGCTGATGATACCCCTCCTCAAGCAGCTGTTAGCAATAATTACCACAGAAAGAGATGGGGCTTTACCTCCTTTATGATGGGAATGTGCTGATGTCTGTACTGCTGTGTGTCATGGTTACTCTTGATCTTAAATTCTTTCTGCCATCTTTTCTGTCATGTTCTGTGAGTCTCTGGAGAGGGAAGGGATATAGACACTATTTTAAGATGAGCCTTCCTCTGCTATTTATTCTTAGCACTTTGACCAGTTATGAATCTACACTTACTTTCACTGGCTAAGAGCCACAGTAGTCTTCAACTAAGCATAAATATTTAGAAGGCAGTTTGACATGTTCAACAGTGGTAGTGTGTTCCCTACTTGAGCCCATGTCCTCCCAGTCATAGGTTATAGTATCAGGGGTGTATTATTATCGCAAAGCAGTTGGTTATCCCACAAATAGTCATGCTTTTGTCACCCCAGTAGTCATAATTTCCTGACAGGTCAGTTTTGTAGCCCACATGGTCCACAACTAGGTGAGGCGAGGCGTGAGTTTCCTCTCCAGCAGCCTACATTGCACCTTCCTGCACCATAGTAAGCAGAAAGGGAGCTTCCAATTCGCTTCTACATTTCTTTGTCTCCTGTAACCAAAGCATATGGTGTCTTCAGTAAAAAGGTTTGGCTGGCAAACTAGAACAGCAACAATAGCCTGCATTCTTTTTTTTTTCTTTTAGGTGTATGCATGTGTGTGTATTTATGCAAGTGCCCTCTTAAGCCAGAAGAGCATGTCTGACTCCCTTGAGTTGGAGTTAGAAAAGTTGTAGTTCTCTTGACATGGGTGCTTGGAACTGAACTCACATCCTTCAGAAGCACAGCAAATGCTTTTAGCTGCTGAGCCATCCTCCATTCCCACAGCCTTTACTCTTTTGGGGGTATCTACAACCTCTGTGACAAACAACTCGTGGGGAATGTACTGCACCTGGCATTGAGGTTCTCATTTGCCCATGACTTCTAGGAGAGCATTATCTTTCCATGAAAATTCTGTATATGGTCTTCCTTTAAGGATCTTCTGTAGTGGTCGTTTGGTCATCATGAATTATCTTAGTTTGGCATGCTCTGAAATGTCTATTTCTCTTACCAATTAAAAAAAAATATCCTTGTTGACTTTAGCAGTCATAGTTAGCAGCTGTTTGCTTTCAAGGCTTACTGTGTCTTTCTGTGTTTCCTGGCTCTTCGGGTTGCCGATGAGAGTCTGATGTGTTTTTCTTTGTAAATGTGTTACTCTCTCCCTTGTAGCTTTCAATATATGTATTGCTTTTTTTCTTTAAATGCTAGATCTTAGGATGTTTGATTTTTTTTTTTATTGTTGCTCTTCACGACAGGGTTTCTCTGTGTAACAGATCTGGCTGTAACAGAACTCATTTGGTAAACTAGGCTGGCCTCAAACTCATCTGTCTGCCTCTGCCTCTTTGAGTGCTGGGATTAAAGGCCTGCACTGCCATGTCCAGCTTCCATGTCTGGTTTTGTACTAGGTGGGGACTGAATCCAGGCCTCTATACATACTAAGCAAACATGCTGCCAAACAGCTACTTTGTAGAATTAAGTTTTTGCAGCTTTCAGTGTTCTTTCTTTGCTCTGTATTTTTTAAATTTTCACTGTTACATACTGTGGAAAGATTTCTTCTCCACTCATGTCTAGTTGGGGTTCTATATACCTCTTGTGTTTGGATGTCTGTTTCTCCAGATTTGAGGTATTTTCTCATGTAAATCGAATTGAATAGTTTCTGTCGTTAGTGTTTTATCTCAGTTCTTCCTTTAGTCTGTGGATAGATATTTTTCTTAGGTTTCATCTCTTGATCATATGCAGAGTTCTTCATCATTACAGTTATGCTGTTTGGGTTTTTTTTCCCCATTCTTATTTATTGGTATTTGAATTTAGCATTTCTTTTGTTATATGTGTGAGTGCGTGCATGTTGTATGACAATTTGTAGAAGTCAGTTCTCTCCCTTCCATCATATGGGTCTCAGAATTACAGTCAGGGTCTTAGGCTCTGCAGTAGGACCTTCTCTTCCATCAACCTAGTCTCCCATCCTGACACTCGTTCTTCTGTTGCTAGTGGCTTCAGTGTAGTTTGTACTTAATTCATTTTTTTCATTTCTAACATTATTTTCCCAAATCTTAATTTTCTACCTGAATTAATCTTTTACACTGCTGTAGAAGAGACACACTTTTTTATCCGTATCACTCAGTTCCTATCTGTTTTACTTTCTTTGTGTTTAAATTTCTTCATCTACTTGTTCATGACATATTCAAAGCCATTCATTTTTATTAGTTAAAATTTTAAGTATTTCTGTGTCTTGAATTCAGTAGTTGAGGACTTAGGATTTTTTGGAGGAGTCATGTTGCCTTGCTTTTCATATTTCTTGGATTTCTGTGT
Source organism: Dicrostonyx torquatus (assembly GCA_028555095.1). Taxonomy (NCBI): domain Eukaryota; kingdom Metazoa; phylum Chordata; class Mammalia; order Rodentia; family Cricetidae; genus Dicrostonyx; species Dicrostonyx torquatus. The sequence goes on along the minus strand of JAQHUG010000034.1, from coordinate 847,864 downwards.
TGTAATTTATACCTCTTTTGGTCTGGACACTTCTGGTTTTATTATTGATCAACCTAGTCTTGAGGGTTCAATCTCTATTGCCACACAGAACAGAAGGCAAACTGCTGAACTATCAACATCAAACTAAAAGATGCAGCCGGCAAGATGGGTCAATGGTTAAGAGGCCCCTCATCCAGAGGACCGGGGTTCAATTCCCAGCACCCACATGGCAGCTCACAGCTGTGCTATCTGTAACTCCCAAGACCTGACACCCTCATACATGCCTGCAGGCAAAAATACCAATCACATTAAATAAATAAATTAAAAAAGAAAAACTGTAAAAAACACAGGAACACAGTTAATATCTGTTAAATCCCGCTGATATCATTGATGACCTTGGAAATGAAAATGGGAAACTTTATTGGTACCACCTTTGTGTATTTCCAATCCCTGCCCCCCCCCCTTTTTTCTGTTGTTTTTTCAAGACAGTTTCTCTGTGTTCCCTGGCTGTCCTGTTTCGCTCTGTAGACCAGGCTGGCCTTGAACTCTTAGAAATCCACCTGCCTCTGCCTCCCAAATGCTGGGGTTAGAGGTGTGTGCCACCAGGCCTGGTTTAGAGCCCATTTTTTATTATTATTGACTTTCCTTCCTTTTCTCAGGTCATTGGCAGGCAGCTTTTAGTCTCCATCTTATATAACAGTCCCAAGTTCCCTTGTAGAACACATTTCTGATTTTTTTTCATAAGTTTGGGACTAGAGTTTGACCCCTGAATTCTATTCCAATCCTGTTCATGTTATAACGCTAAACCAATTCCTTAAATGCATTTGTAATCCCTACATTATTTTGATATATTCATTAAATTTGATAATTGAAATGTTTTTAGAAAATTTTAGAAGCTATATGTAAATGCCAAAAAGTAATAAAATGTGGGAAATGCCTTCTGCAGCAGAATATGGGAATCTAACTTATTTGTTCAGCAAGTCTTTCAAGTTTATTGCCACTCGACTATGAATTTCCTCAGATGGAGGCAATTGAGCAAACTGTTACTTGTGATCTTTAATAGCCTTAATATTGTATTCATTTATGATTAAAGTTTTTGTAGGATTAAACTGTTTCTGGTTTTAAAGCTAACACGTGAAACCTGTCAAGCTTTTTTTTCTGATAAATATATTTTCCCTTTCACTTGATCTTTTAGGGCTTTCTAAATATCGACCATCGAGCTCCAGATCTTCCTTAATGCCCCAGCATTCACTAGGCTGTGACATCATACCACCCACAAAACCCCAGTGGAGTATGGAACTCTCCCGAAAGGGAATAGGTACAGTTACTTGTTTTTGTTGTTTTGTCTCAAGCAAATCTATATTCAGAGTTAAGTTATCAATTTAAAAAATACTGAAAAGATAGAAAACTTAGTTTTTTTGCAATATATTGGTCTTATAGTTTGTAAGTCTAAAGACTGTTTCAGGTTAATGTTTATTCATTTCAAAAGTTTGTGTTTCTGTTATAGAAAATTTGTAAATAACAGCAAGAAGGAAAATAGATGAGACGGAAAATCACCCTTTATTGCTGTTCCGTACTCACTGTAATACCTGTGACTGTTTGCTCTTGCCTTACAGTCAGACGTCAACTTCAACACAACCCTTAGAATTGCTATCTCTGTGCCTTTGTATAACCCACAGATCAGTCCCCCCTTTTTTAAAAAAAAAATTATTTATTTATTATGTATACAATATTCTGTCTGTGTGTATATGCCTGCAGGCCAGAAGAGGGCACCAGACCTCATTACAGATGGTTGTGAGCCACCATGTGGTTGTTGGGAATTGAACTCAGGACCTTTGGAAGAGCAGGCAATGCTCTTAACCACTGAGCCATCTCTCAGCCCTCCTAGCCCCTTATTTCTCACCCAGTGCTCAGGATTGCTGTTTCGTTCATGAAAATGCAGTGCAGACATATACAAAAGTTATTCCACACAGGACTGGCTACTGTAGCAAGATGGCTCTGTAGTAAAGGTGGCTTCTGCCAAGCCTGATAACTTGAGTTTGATCCCCAGAACCCACATGATGGAAGGAGAGAAGTAAAGTTGTTCTCTGAGCCATACATAAACACACACACACACACACACCAGGTTTAGATTATCTCATAATAATTGGACTTTCCTAAGAAAGGTCAGCTCAGTTGTACTTATTATGTGTTTACTCCTTTACATGATCTTCAGCTTCTTGTGTCTGTTGTTGCTTCTTAAGCAAAGAGTATACTCTAAATAAATAGCAGCTGTCAGATGCTATGAACTACCAGGAGGCAAGGATTAAGTTTTTTGAGTGTTGAAGGAAAAGGAGTAAGAAAAAAGCCACATAAGCGAGTCACTTCTGAAGACTTTCCAAAAGTCATTAGTAAACCTTAAACATCTATGGGTTTCTGCTTATGTTTCAGTGGGTGGATTTTGCTTGTATAATGTATGTTTTTGTATGATATAAACAGAAGAGTAATGTTTATTGATCTGAGGAAGGAACTTGGGGACCAACTGTGATTAATAGTAGGCTTCAGCCAAAAGCAACAGCTCAAAATGCTTTAGTGTTAAGACCACAGACTACAGCCTTTTGTGAGGTGTGTACATTTATGTAATAGATTCACACAATGTGTTTCAGAGGGAATCCAGCTGGGACTTTGGCTTATATTTTCAGGAAAGAAGGGATTTGGCTCCTCCTCTCACTTCCTCCTTCCTCACTTCTCTCATCTCTCATTCTGATCTTTTCCTTCTCTCCTTCCCGTGTGTGCGCGTGTGTGTGTCTCTGGAGACTGAACACAGGGCTTCTACATGCTGTTTCAAACTCCATCCCTAACCTCTGTGTGCATTTGGCTTTGGTTTGGTATGATTTTGCTAATTCATTATATCTATTAAATGTGTACTACACATGGGGAGTTGTCTACTCAACTAAAGTTATAGCCGAAGGAGTTTCAGATTTCTTAACATTAGTCTGAAAATGATTCTTTGACCTTCTCCTTAACTATGTAAAAGACAGCTCTGCTTTCCTAGAGTCAAGTCAGTTCATGTTCCAAAAAGAGTTTGAATACATGTGTTTGAATGTTTTAGTGATGTGGTACATCAACGGTATAAAAAGCAAATATTTAACACTTACTGTGTGTGGGTTTTATATTATTGTTTTAGTATTACTTTGAAAAATATATTTTCAGTTTTTATTTTGTGGTTTCTTTATGGTATTGTCCAGTCTCATCCTTTAGGAAGATCAGAGAAAGCAAAATACAGGACTAGAGGTGGGAAATAGGGAAGCCTGGAAGTTGAGGTTTAGTTGTTAACAATGTGAGGAAGCAAGAGTACATTGGCAATATTAATTTAGAAGAGTGTGTTTTACAAATGGTGGTATTCTAAAGGGGTGTCTATGTATGTGTGTGTGTGTGTGTGTGTGTGTATTTTGAATTTCAAATATAGTTTTTTTCTAACACATTGTTACATTGGATGAAGTAGCTTTTCTAACCACAACAAAAGCTCTTTTAACAGATGACAGATAAGCAATAGAAGTATCGACCTGCTTCCTTTCTCATTTGTACATTTATTTGTGTGTGCGTGTATACTCTTATGGTACAGTGCACATGTAGCCGACTTTGCAGGAGTCAGTTCTCTCCTGCTATCACTTGTGTTCCGGGATCAAACCCAGGTTGTCAGGCTTGATGGTGAGCATTAACTGCGGAGCCATTCTGCCGGCTGGTGTAACAGTGTCCTGTAGGAGCGGGATTCACCAGAGATTCAGTGTTAGTCTACACCAAGAAACATCAAATAAGTTGGTTGTGAGGTGGAGTTCCTCTCTCCCTGCCTTCAGTCAGAGTTGGGAGTGTGTGGGTGCAAGATTTGTTAGGTTCCTGAAAGAGCACAGTGGAAAGAGAAAGGACGGTCTCCCTTCGGTCTACAGACTGTAGATTGAAGAGCACATGTGGGGTTTGTGGGGCCATATCTAGCTGAGGTCTCTTTTATTCATTGTTGATAAAACTTAGAAAAATTTTTGCCCTGGTTGCCTAAGAATGAATAGACAGCATATAAAAATCCAGCGAGTTACAGCTTTTCTCGAAATATCTAAGTGAAAGGTCCTTTTTAGCAGTGTTCCTTCTTTATGTTGTCTCCCCAGGTTGAGAGCTCTTAATTAGGTCCCTTGCTTTCTTTATTCCATGAGGTGAGGCGACTTCTCAAGGACTTAGAGCCAAGAAGCAAGATGATTCTCAGGAGTGGAAATGTCTTACAGACCTCATCTAGGAGGGATAGAAACGAAACACAGTGCTTTAAGTAAAATGGAGAAGACATGCGCATTTTGTTAGTAGAGGGCAGTGATAAAATGCTTTTAACCACCTCCTCTTCTTCACACGCACATCCTCTCCTCGTGGGGGCGGGCAGGTAAAGAAGACGTTTCAGAGTATGATTTTGTGGAGGCGATAGGTCCACAAGCCATGGGATAACAAAAGAGAGGTGTAAGCATGATTCCCTTCATTACCTTTCCCTCCTCTTTTCCCGAGGGAAGGAGAGCAGGCAGGAAAGGCTGTGTGGTTCTGTGAGTGATAGAGCATCCTAGAGCCTCTCCCTCTCCACCACTGCAAGGTTGGGGTCAGCAGGACTTTCTCCTAAGCTTATTTAGTGATTGCAGGGATGAAGAGCAGAGGGGAAGGGCGTGAAAGTGGAGCAGAAGGAATTCCCTAGTGATTTCTGTGGGGAAGAGGAGAGTCCTGCAGCTGTCTCACCCAGGCTGCTGGATTATGTAATGCCTTCTTGCATAATTCAGAAAACACAATTCTGGTACTTGAAATGTTACTTTGAAATTAAAATAATTTGTTTTAAAAAAAAAAAGCTTGGATGCTTTCCCTAGAGATTTTTCTTTTGGAACTCAACATGAAAAACAGACTGATTTTTTTTTCTTTTTAATCTATAAATTACAATGATGTATTTCAACATCTTTTTTTAAATTTGATCTAAAGAATCAAAGAACAGAATTCTTATTTTCCCTAATAGAAACTACTACAAGCTTTCTCTTAAATATGATCATATACCTCCCTAATGGGAAAAAAGTCAATAAAATTAGTAGATTGTTTATTCACTGTTTCTTAAGCATTCTTATCAGATGTACTGCAAATCTTGCAAGTTGGGCTTTTATTAAGTACTTTTATTTGTTTTACAGATGTTAAGTTGACTACAACTTGCTTGTTTATTCAAATTTGGTCTTAGGGAAGATTTTACGTTGGATAGAATAATTCAGAATATCTTTTGTATAACACAAAATGGAGAAATTATGCTATTTTGAATCATGTGTTATCTGTTCCTCTACTATATCTACTATCTAAAATAGAAAAGGCATCTCACATCACCTAGGGGCTTTATCAGTTTTAGAGTGAATCCCACCGAACCATGCTAAGCCATCTCCATGGCTCTGGTTTTTATTTCCAGAATGCATTTGTTTAAGCCAGTGCCCACTGACAGTACACGTTGCAGTCCTTTTAACATTTTTTATTTTTAAATTTATATTCTAGTCCACATCTTTTTCTCTCTCCACCCTGCAGTGTAGTTAGTAAAGAAATTATATTTTTATCTAGTTTTAAGGTATGTAATTTTGCTGTTTATTTATGGTAGAGTTAACATAATGGAGTTCTTCGTAATTTTTGTAAAATTACAGTCCTATCTAGACATGTAATTGGATTCAGGTTTATCAGTGGTGTATATTTCCATTTGGAAATACCCACTATCTGATTGACTCTTTTCCAAGGTCAAGTATTGTGGATGTTCAGGATCTAAGTGTATTAACTCATTGAAGATTACAAAGTAATGCTATTCTAATTAATCTTTCCATTTTTATTTATAGGATGAATTAGTTCTATAAAGCTAAATTTCTCTTCATTATTACTCAGTGGTGTGAGCCATATAGGAAAGTCTAGATAAATGCCTCTTTCTCTGTACAGTTAATAATTTTAAAACAATGAATGCATTGGCCAGCATCCTTTAATGGCTATCAGTTTCAGTCCATATTTATCATCCACGATCGGTATTGAAATTGCTGTATCTTTAGACATTTTTTAAGGTTGACTCCTGAGTCAGTTGAGCAGAACTCGAAGTTCCTTGCTGTTGAATCTAATGCTTCAGGCTCATCTTATAAATATTCTGACTCAAATTGGAGCCAGCGCTTTGTCACAGGAGCCGTTGATCCTGTCACTCAGAGTCTTAAAGCTAGTTAACGTCTGTGTTCGCTGTGTCAAGAAAAATTCAAGATTTGTAGTCAAGATACCCTAATGTGAGCTATGAGACCTGCAGGTAAAGATGAATTCACCTTTGAAGTGGTTGTAGGTGTTCCCTAGAAGAGAGGAAAGCGCAAACATCTGTTTAGCCTTTGCCTCTGCTGGGAAGCCCAACTTCGAGGGTAACTGTTGGCTTTTCTGATTCCAAGCAGCTTGGCTGCTGTTTAGGAGTGATGATGAAACCTGTGCAGCTCAGGACCGGAGGCTCTGAGAAGTGCAGATAGCTTAGACAATTGCCAAACTTAGCTGATGGAGAATGGCACACAATGAGCAGGGAGCCCAGTTGTTTGTGTGCCTTGAACATTGTCCCTTTCCCTGTTACCTGGCGCTGAGTCTGTTTTTCTGTACTTGTAGCATGAGGAGTATACTTGATTCTTTAAGACTGAAATTAAGATCTTGTCATAGCACAGTCTCATGACTGTTAATAGTTTCCTGGGTTGACAGATTATTAGAACTGAAGGGGGTATTTGAGGACATCAAGTCGCTTCTTAGATGAGATTCAGTACATCCTAAGGCTAGCAGGACAGTCTCATCTAGAACACAGTGTCCAGGTTTTCACTTCCTGTCTTTTGTGCTGACATGACTCTTGTCTTTAGGAACATTTCCTTTCACAGCCTCCCTACTTTCCTGGGTCTTCAGAAGAAGTTCCCTTTATCTGTATATTCCCGAAACTGTCTGAACAACTAAATGGGTGTTTCATTTTCACTAAGATACCATTATCAGTAACTGAGATAGTATATTTGTGCATTAGTGATTTTTCTAAGTCTAAGTGACTCAGTAAAGTACAGCCCTCCCCTGTAATAGTTTAGGGCCGAGCAGTATTTGAAAGAGTTTTATTCTCATTGGCCAGTATAGATTTTTAGTATATAGTGCACAGGTAATCATAATACTTGGAAAATATTTACATTCAAAGAATGATTTGCTAATACACTAGCAAATTTTTTTATAGGCTAGATGGAGCTAAATTAGTTGACTTCTGGCCAAGATGCTGGCAATTCTGTTGAACTAGTTGGCTGTTGTATTTGGATACTTCACGAGACTGTCCTCTGCGTCCTCCTAGGTTAGCTGTCCTTTCTTACTATCAACAGAAATTCATTTGGTGTTTTAATCTTGAAGGTAAAGAGCAGCCTTTGGAGATGGGTGTGCATTCCATGGTAGCGGCTCCACTCTCAGTGTTTGCTAAGGAGTCTACGTCCTCCAGACACAGCGAGCACCATCATCATCATCACCACGAGCACAAGAAGAAGAAGAAGAAGCACAAGCACAAGCATAAGCATAAACACAAGCACGACAGCAAGGACAAGGACAAGGAGCCCTTTGCCTTCTCCAGCCCTGCCAGCGGCAGGTCTGTGCGCTCGCCTTCCCTCTCGGACTGAAGCGTTTGCAGAGCCCTTTCCAGAGTCCCGCCCAGAAGATGGTGTTACTAAAGCCTGGTCCTCCATGCAGCATGATGCAAGGGGGAATATAGAGAAGCTGGAGTGCACTGGAGTTCTGGGCATTCAGTTTCTGCTCTTTGTATATCTGGGGTCTAAGGAGGAACTGGTTTTTTGGTTCTGGAACTATTCCATCCCTTGTTTCTTCCTGAAAACAGAGGGACTTCTTTTTACCCAAGTCTTCTTGTCTCCTGCAGACCCATTCACATCTGGTCTCCTGTGGACTGTAAGGTCCGGTATGTGTGGAAGCCGGTGATGGATGTTGTGGGCAGAAGGGCATTTCAGCAGAAGGAACTGCCAGATCTGTGGTGCCCAGCATTTCCATGAAGTGCTGAATAACACCACTTGGTGTTGCTGGAAAGGCAGGCTTTTCTATAGGACTCAGCCCTCTTGGCTGCTCTCTGTGTTAGCCATAGAAAATAAGTACCATCATTTATGAGCTAAGAATCGTATATTTCCTTTTACCCTAAAGTACAAAGTGTTTGGAAAGAAATTATTTTTAAAAAGCATTTAAAGTAACTATCTTTTGATAGTACATTTGGTGATTTTGATGTTGAAATTTAACAGAACAGTCAGAGTCTTCATTATGCTCAAATCAAGATGCTTAAATTACATTTTGTTTTGTCTATATTAAGTATAAAGGAATGTGTTCATATGTAAAATATGTGTTGCTGAATGTGGACAGTTTACACACATAACTCGTATTTTTTTTTTTCTAAAGTTACCCTGTATATAAGGCAGGCATGGTACTGCATGCCTTTAAACTGAGCATTTGAGGGTAGAGGTAGGAGGATTGTTCAAGACCAGCCTGAGATACATGAAAATCTGTATCAAAAAAGCAAAGTAACGAAAATTACTATATGTAACAAAATATGATGCTTTAAGGTGTGTTTTATTTGTTATTTATCAGCTTGGACATAGATAATTTGACCCACATTGGAGAATACCAGCAACAGTTTAAAAATACATGTGCAGTGTTTTGGTTTCTTACTTTAACAGTTTGTATGGTTGTATGTTTTGTTTTTGTTATTTTTTTGTTTTTCTGAATTTACCAAGTTCTCTGGTAAATTTTTTTTCATATCCAGTTTTTATCATTTCCCTTGTTACTAAAATGTTTGACTAAATTCCTATGCTCAGAATAAATACTTCAAAAGGGATCCTATAAAGCTGGACTTTTAAATAATAAATAACTTTTTAAGTTGAATATTATGCCTTTGTATCACCTTATCATTTTGTTACCTTCCTGACAGGTGTGTGTACATAATATGCCAGAGCACATTTGCAGAGAGCTTTGAATGTAGAGGGATTTGAACTGTCCCCAGTAGCAGGGTAATTTCAGGAGATGGAGATGAGGGTAAGGGCTCAGCAGAAGAAACAGTGTCTTAGAGCAAGGGTGTGTGAAGATGGATGCTAAAAAGAAATCCCACAATATCTCAGAACTGAGTATAATAAAGAATTATTTCTTTAGGATAGACTCACAGATCACAGTTCTCTGCCTGAATGGGGAACAGGAACCGAATCCAGCAGCCAGGAGAGCACGTGCACGCAAGCTTTAGGGCTGCATTTGTAGTATAAGAGACTATGCCCAATCGAGCTGAAATCTTAAAGGCTATGGGCTGAAGGAATTGCCACAACAGGTGTGTACCGGATTTAGAGAGCAGTGAGTGTGACCTGGACTGAGTGTGGTCAAGTGGTGTGTGTTTGAGTTGAGGTCTCACCATGCAGCTCTGGCTCCTTGGAACTCACTACATAGACCAGGGAACTCCGTCTGTGCCTCCCAAGAGCTGGATTAGAGACGTGTACCATCACGTTTAGGCCTGTGATCAGGTGTTGAAGGACCTAAATTACCCTTACTGATTCAAATTAATTGCACGTTGGCCAACTCCAATTTGTTTTGAAAATGGAAGTTTTTATATTATGGTATATACCATAATATAAACTTTGGAACTTTGACATTTCAAAAGAATTTTTTTGTGTTCTGGCTGCAGAGAGTAATAATAGGCAACTTCTATCTCCATAACGCACAGTACTAGGACTTGGATTCATCCGTGAAATCATAAGCCAGATAGTCAGGCCAGATGCTTCTCCAAAAGAATTTTGTGGTGACTCCAAATTACTTACGCTGCTGGTTCATAATAGACAGTAAAATGGTTTCTGGATCTGAGAATCGCTAATTCTACATGGTCAACATAAACTTCAGTGGTCTCGGTCTCCTTCCCCAGAGGCGTTTTTTTTTTTTTTTTTAACAGTGCTTTGTTCTTCCCAGTGCATGTGTGTACACACAGAGTAGCTTTTTAAACTCTTGATAGCAGATGATCCATTCTTGCAGAAATTGTTTAATTTTTTATTTATTTTATGGTTTCAAAACTTTGTCATAGTAAGAAGGTTTATAATTCTTATTCTAAAAGAATTATCTCCTTTTGTTGTTGTTTAGAATACTTTTTACATGTTTTTGATTTTCCTTTGATCCAGAGAGAATTCACCTTGAGCTTACTAGTGAAAGGTGCATAGTGATCCAGTGGTTTTTTTGCTTCCCGAATGCTACTCAACACAGTGTATTCAACACTACTATTACGTACTGAGTTTCTTTATAAATTCTGGTCTAGTTTTAGACTTTGTGGATCTGTCTACTGTGATGGGTTTTGATATGCTAGAGCTGATCTTTATTACTTTTCAGAATGGCTTCATAGGTTTTTTTCTATTTCTTTTTAGCTTGTAATTTATGTATGTAGAATAAATTTATTATAGTTTGTACTCTTTAGCTTTTTTTGTTTGTTTGTTGGTTTGTTTTTTGGGGGGTTATTTGTTTGTTTGTTTTTTGAGACAGGGGTTCTCTTTGTAATCTTGGCTATCTTGACTTGCTCTGTAGACCAGGCTGGCCTTGAACTCTAAGAGATCCACTTGCCTCTGCCTCCTGAGTGCTGGAATTAAAGGTGTGAGCCACCCCCTCTGTGAGTGCTGGAATTAAAGGTGTGCACCACCCCCTCTGGCATGTACTCTTTACCTTTAACAGATACTTAGATTGTAGTAATGAGGAGGAGTGGGCTGTGTCCCGCTGTTGCCCAGCTCCCAGCTGCCGGCTAGCTTATACCCGAAATAACCACATAGAAACTGTATTATAAATTACTGCCTGGCCCATTAGTTTTAACCTCTTATACATATTAGTTTAACCCATATCTAGTAATCTGTGTATCACCACGTGGTCGTGGCTTACCAGGAAAATTCTAACCAAAGTCCATCTTGGGCTGGAGAAACATGGCGTCTGCTCCAGTGCCTTCTCTCTCACAACCTTCCTTTCTGTCTACTCTGCCCAACTAAGGGCTGCCCTATCAAAAGGCCAAGGCAGTTTCTTTATTCAACCAATGAAAGCAACAGAAATACAGAAGGACCTCCTACACCATAGATGACATTTCCACCATCACAGCCCCACCACCCTCAAAATACCCTTCACCCTGGCAGGCATGGTGGCACATGCCTTTAATCCCAGCACTCAGGAGGAGAAGACAGGTGGATCTCTGTGAGTCTGAGGCCAGACTGGTCTGCAGAGCAAGTTCAAGGACAGCCAGGACTACACAGAGAAACTCTGTCTTGAAAAACCAAAAGGAAGGGGGGGAAAAAGACCCACTTCACCTCAAATTATGACTGTTTAATTTTCTATCCTTATAATTTTACTTATTGATAAGTTACCACTAATTAATTTTCTAACCTTATAATTCTACCTTTTACTATGTATTAGATTTTTTTGTTGTTGTTGTTTTTATTTAGCTATATATTTTTCTCTGCTTCCTCCTCCCACCCGTTCTACCCTGTCCCATGATCCCCACACTCCCAATTTACTCAGGAGATCTTGTCTTTTTTTACTTACCATGTAGATTAGATCCATGTATGTCCCTGTTAGGGTCCTGTTTATGCTCTAGGTTCTCTGGGAAGTATTGAATAATTTTTTTTAAAAGATACTCTCAGTATAGCACTGACTTTCAACCTTCCTAATGCTACGACCCTTTAATACAGTTTCTCATGTTGTGGTGACTCCCAACTATAAAACTACTTTCATTGCTACTTCATAACTGGGATGAATCGTAATGCAAATATCTGTGGTTTTCAGTGTTCTTAGGTGACCCCTGAGAAAGGGTCTTTTGATCCTCAAAGGATTTGTGACCCACAGGTTGAGAACCACTACACTGCAGCCCTGACTGACCCGGCAGTCATGTAGGTCAAACTTGTTTTGTAGCTGATGTTCAGCAGTAATCTATAATACCTTAATGTGGTTATTCTTATTAGGGATGTTGCTAGTACTATTAATACAGTTATTTTTAGGAGTCACGATAGGGTAATTTATCATTTACAGTTCTGCAATGGTTGGCTGCACTTGCCCTGCGAGCTCACACTTAGGAAGTAGGGCAGGAAGCCTAAGGATACTCTTGGTTCCTGAGCAAGCTTGCTGACATTTTAGACCACAGAACCGAAGGGATTCTAATGGAACTCATTTATACTGTATAAATCATCTTTCTTATTGTATGAATATTTGAAGACTCTTTATACTGATTTTGTGCTTGGCTACTGTACTGATTGCTCATTTGCAACATTCAAAGGCACTATTCTGTAAATAATGGTAATCTTATGGCTTTTTATACTTGTAATTTTCTATTTTCTCCTTTTGTGTGACTTTTTTGTTGCTGAATGAGAGCAGCCGGGCTGGCCATGCGCTCGGCTTTGGGCCGTCATTTGCCTTCTCTGTACTTGGCAGCCCTTTCTTGTGTGCTGTGGCTTTGAGCTTCACGTTTTCCTTTGTTTTTCGGAAATTGGCATTTGCAGCTCTGTTTCTTGATCTTACGGGGATGATTCTTCAAAAGAGCAGACAAGCTAGTGTTGCCACCAGAGTCTCACGGACTACTTAAAAAGGCAGTGCTAATCCACACTGAAATTCTTGCTGGGGAAAATTCGCTTCCCACTCCCTACTCCTCATCCCTTCTGTCTTCAGTTTTTATTGTCGGTCAGCGAAATCCCCCCAGCTCAAATGTACACCAGCACGGGGCTGTTTTCCAGCGCTGGCACCATCGACTTTTAGTGTAGCCTAACCTTACTGGCTTGCTTCCAAAGAATAAAATATGGAAAAGGAAAAATGGTAGGTTTACCATACAGCATGCTGACAGATCCTGCCTCGCCTGTCCATGGTAAACAGCAGGAATACGCTGTGCTGATGTGCCCTTCACGGGGCTGGAGGGATGGCTCTGAGGACTTGGTGCAGTTCCCGGTACCCACATGTACCCACATGGTAGCTCACACCTATCTGTAACTCCAGTTCCGGCCTCCTCAGGCACTGCACACGTGAAACCCATACATACTTGCAGGCAAAATACCTGTACACATAAAAATACATAAACCTTTCAACACCTATACACATAAAAATACATAAATCTTTCAGAATGTGTTGTCAGAGAGAGGCACTCTGGGATGAAAACTCATGTTCTCAGTCTATGGAGTCCATCGTCATGAGGAAAACAGAAACGAAATAGATAACGGTTAATCCTCAAGGCTGAGCCAGTTGTAGGGAGCAAGGGTGGAAGGAGGTAATTCAGGACACCCGAGACAAGAGCAGTGCAGTATGTGGGTCCTGCAAGAGGAAGAAGACTTTGGTGGGAAAACAGTTGACATGCAAGTGTATTCAGGAATTCCCTTGATGTACCAGTGTTCCTGCAGTGGTCCCAGTGTTGGGGGCCCCTTAAAAATGTGCATATTATAGCCTGCCTTCTCCCAGACGATGATGTTTTTTCAAAGGAGGAACTTTGAGATGTGATTAAGGCATGAGAATTGAATCTCCATAGGATTAACCCTTTTTTCCCCAGCTTTTTAGAATTTTTTTTATTTATTTCATTTATTATTTATTTTACATCCTGACCCCAAGTTTCCCCTCCTCTCCTCCCATTCCCAGCCACCCTCTACTTCCCCTCTGCGCTCCCCCATCCACTCCTCTGTTTCTGTTCAGAAAGGGGCAGGCTTCTTGTGGTTGTCAATAAAGCAAGGCATCTCAAGCCGCAGTATGGGCAAGGCAAGATTAGCCCTAAGAGCCCCCAGAAAGCTAGCTTGGTCTTTGATTATGGAGACATAAGAAGAAGGGCCAGCCATTAGCCAGGAAGATCCTGCATGCACCTTGAACTTGAGTCTCCGTTTCCACAATGGGGAATAGTATGGTTTTGTTTTGTTTTTGTTGTTGTTTGTAAGCTCCTTGTAGTAGCTGTAACTACCTGTGTGGACTAAGTCATTTTGTTCCTTAGATTTGATAAATGTACTGTTGTAATATAAGATGTTAACAATAGGGGAAGATAGTTAACAGTTATTTAGAAAGTCTTGTGTGGTGGTTTATGTCTTTAATCCCAGCACTCTGGAGACAGAGACGGGTGTATCTCTGAGTTCGGGAACAGCCTGGTCTACAGAGAGTTCCAGGACAGACAGGACTACACAGAGAAACCCTGTCTTGAAAAAAAAAAGTGTGTGTGTGTGTGCGCACGTGTGTGTGTGTGCACATGGCACACATGTGCACACGTACATGCACGCACTGTGGAAATTAGAGAATGACTTGCAGCTTCTCCCATACCTCAGGATCAAGGACTTGGTGGCACAGACCTTTAGCTGTAGAGCCGTGTAACGTAACTGGTCTTTCTTTGAACTCCCAGCTCCTAAATAATGACATGGAGTCTTCTTATTAAGTATGAAGGTTTGACCTCAGCTTAGGCTCGTTCGCAACTAGCTCTTAAAACTAAAATTAGCCAGGCAGTGGTGGCACACACAGCACTCAGGACACACAGGTGGGTGGATCTCTGAGTTTGAGGCTAGTGTGGTCTACAGAGTAAGTTCCAGGACAGCCAGGACTGTTACATAGGGAAACTCTGTCTTGGAGAAACAAAAACAAAAAACAAACTAACCCATTTATATTAATCTGTGTTCTGCCACGAGACTTGTTACCTCTCCTCAGTACCTTACGTCTGGCTTGATTCAAGTCTTGCTGGCAAAATCCGCCACCTCAGATTCTTCCCAGAGTTCCTGTCTCTGCCCAGAAATCCCACCTGTCCTCCTCCCTAGCCGCTGCCCTTTCAGCTCTTTATTAAACCAATCATTAGGTGTCTTAGGCAGGTGAGGAAGGACAGAGACACATCTTCACACTGAGTGATCAAATGCCCTGCAGCGGAGCCATCTCGCCAGTCCAGTTATGTGCTCCTTTAAGTGTGACAAGAATTTATATTGCCCACATCGGGACTAGGTATGTGTGGACTTTGTGGGAGATATTTACTCTTTGCAGAAGGACATTTGGAGAGAAATCTAAGATAGCAATGATATTGACCTACAGCGTAGAAACTGTGAGGAGCAAACCAAAAGAACTTTGAAAGAAGAAATAAAGTTGTCAAAGAGTCTGTGGTTAGTTTTTACCGACTTGACCCAAACTTACGCCCCCTGGGAAGAGGGAACATTAGCTGAGAAGATTCCTTCATCAGATCGGCCTATATGCAAGCCTGTAAGGCATTTTCTTGGTTAATGACTGATGTCGGAGAGCCCAGCCCATTGTAGGCCGTGCTACCCCTGGGCAGGAGGTGGTCATGGGTTACGTAAAAACGCAGGCTGAACAAGCCGTGGAAGGCAAGGCAGTGTATAGTGTTCCTTCCTGATCTCTACCTGCTTGAGTTCCTGCCCTGGCTTCTCTGTGGACTGTAAACTGTAAGCTGAACTAAATCTTTCCAAGTTTCTTCTGGTCAGAATGATTGTTGTAAGAACAGAAACCTAAATAAAGCAAGAGTTAAGGATCCTGAAAACTGCTGTGGGCCGGTAGATGGCTCAGCACGGGGGCAGTGTATGTGTGTGCTTCTGTGTTTGGGAACTTTGGCCAGAGGTTGAAGTTGACCATTGCTCTCTTTAAAACAGGGTTTCTCACTGAACAGGGTGCTCACCGTCCTAGTTAGACTGGCTGAGCAATGAAAACCGAGACCTATCAGTCTCTGTCCTTCAACACTGGTGTTGCAGGTGCCAACAGCCGTGCTGTCTGCCCTTTCATATGAGTCCTGGGATGAGTATGCGTGGTGAGCACTTTACCCACGAGGTCATTTCCCTGGCCCCTCTCTACTCCCTAGGTTTTCTCTGTAGCTTTGGAGCCTGTCTTGGAACTAGCTCTTGTAGACCAGGCTGTCCTCGAACTCACAGAGATCCGCCTGC
>JAQHUG010000034.1:762671-786342 GCA_028555095.1 Dicrostonyx torquatus | reverse complement strand
TAAATAATATAGTTTCTGTGTGATTATTTTGGGTCTAAGCTAGCTGGGCGACTGGGAAGAAAAAGTGGCTCTCCTTACTACATGCAAGCGTATCCCTGGCCTCAGAATATTTATCTACTTTTTAAAAATATGAATACAGATGTTTTAGCTGTTTGTATGTCTCTGCACCATACACACACACACACACACACACACACACACGCCTAATGCCCAGAGCCAGAAGAAGTTGCCAGATGCCCTGGGACTGGAGGTATAGATGGTTGTGAACTGCCATGTAGGTACTGGGAATCAAACCCAGGTCTTGTGGAAGATTAACAAATACTCTTAACTGCTAAGCTGTAGCTCCAGTCCCCTCATCTACTTACGTATGAAATGTCTCATCCACCACCAGCTTCCCATAAAGCATGCTTCTCAGCTACGAGGTTTGAGCTGACTCTTCCAACCCCCTTCTTTTTATGGCACACTGAAAGGAGGATTGATTGTCACCTAACTCACTCTTGGTCTAAGAGGGACTGGATAGAACTACGATCTCTAGACTGCACCCCAACTTAATCGCAGGCCCCTGGTCCATTGTATAATGCTACCCTTTGGGCACTCCTGGCATGGGGTCCTGTGTTCAGGGACAGTTTGGCCTCCAATATAGTGAGAGTGAGAATATCCCCACTCACACGGATGACAGGAAAGCTGCAAACGCTTGTTACCACCCTTGATTTGTACACGTGCCACATAACTGATCCGCTTAGTCAGCAACCGCTCTTCAAAGGAGGCCCTGAAGCCTCGTTGTGTGAGTGAAGAAAACTGAAAGTCAGCGACACTATGTGATTTCCTCATAATAAATGGTGGTTTGGTCTCCACTTTGTGTCTTCCTGGCTCCAAAGCCTGGGTCTGTTCCATCTCTGGAAAGGAAGGAGGTTCAAGATGACGCTTCTAACAACAGAGCTGGTTGGTACCGGTCTGCAGGTGGGGACATGAAGAACTACCCTGAAAGCAGGGAAGGAAGCCAAGGACAGCCATGAGGGGGCCATCCCCATTCTCCACGGAATTCACACGTTCCTTCTCTCTCTACAGAAGTCCTGGACTGGTGCAGTGATTTCCTGAGCCTATCTCTGTCCCTCCAAGGGCCAGCTGGGGTGACTCTGTCTTCTGGAATATCACAGGGCAGATGATGATTAGTTTTTGGCACACATGGGGGTAAAATGTGAAACACGTGCCTGAGAGCCGTTCCTCACATGTTTCTCATCAACCAACCAGATTTCACTTGAATCTTTTATGGTTTCTCTGAATTATTAGTGAAATCGAAAGCCAAATGTAGCTTTGGACCACTCTGCGGTTGCTATAGTAGTCATGCCTTTTCCTAAGTCTCTCATCCGCTTGGTGAAAATTGTTATTGTAGTAAAACCTCTTAGTCATACTTTCCAGGGGGTTGGATTTCTTAGTTTGTCACATGGATCAATGCTATGTTAGAGCCACATATTTGGGTGTGGCTGTGTCTTGGACTGTATAAATGAGGAATCACTAACTTTATAGGCCCGGGGAGAGTCTGGAGGTACCTACGGGAATTTCCAGGTTCTCACACTTTTAATGAAAGAACTAGCTCAGGTACATGTGGGGAGTAATAGACATAAGGACAGTGTATTAGGAGAGAGGAAGGGGATCTGGGATTATGGCTCAGACAGTAACATACCTGCCACATGTATGCATCGAGGGCCAACAGGAAGAGAATTCCTTACTCCCCCTGGAGCATAAACACGAGGACCTGTGTTTGGGCTCCCAGCAGCCAGGTAGAAAGCCAGGTGCAGGAATGCACCTCTCTAACCTAGTTATGGACTTGGGGAAAAGATGTAGTGGTGAGACTGGCAGATCCTGGAACTCATCAGCTAGGCAACTAATTGAATTCATAGGCTCCAGCTCCAGTGAAAGACCTTATCTCTAAGCTAAGGTGAAGGGCCAGGAAGAAGGCTCAGTGAGTACAGGGGCTTGCTGCATAATGCATAACCCTAGCAGCTTGAGTGCACTCCCCAGAATCCATGTAGACGTGGAAGAAGCGAACGAGGTCTATAATGTTGTCTTTTGACCTCTGCATGCATGCTATGGCTTGTGTACCTACATGTGTGCATCACGTGTGCACAGATGACAGTAAATACAATTTTTAAAGCTAGTCCCATTGATTGATTGATTGATTGATTGATTTGAGATAGTTTCTCTGTGTTGCCCTGGCTGTCCCGGAACTCACTCTGTAGACCAGGCTGGCCTCAAACTCAGAGATCCACTTGCTTCCCATGTGCTGGGATTGAAGGCATGCACCACCACTACCCGGCTAAACTATTTTTACTCTTTCTTTCTTTCTTTCTTTCTTTCTTTCTTTCTTTCTTTCTTTCTTTCTTTCTTCCTTCCTTCCTTCCTTCCTTCCTTCCTTTCTTTTTCTTTAACAAGGCAGGGCTTCTCTGTAACTAAACTATTTTTAAAAGGTGGAGAATAATTGAGCAAGACACCCAATGTCATCCTCTACACACGCAGATTCACACAACCGCAGAAATGCATACACCCGTGCATACGCTAATGATAATAACAATAAAATAAAAATATAAATAAAAAAGAAACAGAATGCTACTCCTGGGAATTGAAGTGGCACAACGACCTGGGAAATGTCAGAAGTTCAGCTGTACTGGGTTATGAGTTGGTGAATCTTTATGGGCCATTTACATAACACGTGCTTTCTCCCATGTGTGTATATGATAAACTTTTCTCCTTACTTGTAGCCCCAGGAAGTATGAGTGTCATGAATGTGCTATGTCAGAGACCTATGAATATGTTTGTATCTTTTCATAATGCCAGAATTTATTAAATAACAATAAATGCAATAAATTCACAAGGTTCAGTTGTTTCTGTCATAGTAAATTGTCGGATAATCCGGCCTGCTTGGTGATGTGACTGAGGAAAATCTAGGTTTCTTGTTACGATCTCAGTCATTCATACTGATTCTCCTGTCACACATCCCACAGCAAATCTCCCTCTCTAGGTAGGCATTTATGTGTATACAGAAAGTTAGAGGCTGTGGCAGAGTTCAAAAGGTTTCAGAAGAGGTCTGAGAGAAGCGTGATAAAGTCTGTATTGGTAAGAAAAGAAACCCAAAACAGCTACGGGGGAGGAAGCAATTGCTGCAGAGAGCAAGCTGTGAAAGAGTCAGGGATTCAAGAGAAGACCTAGTCAGCCGCAGAGGTCAAAGGGCAGAACTAGAACCAGAGAAGGACAGTCGGTCTAGATCCAGATGGGTGCATGGGTGCACAGGTGCACAGGGAGATGGCACCTGGGTAGCCTGCCATGGGGACTGAGCTGAGCTAAATAACCTAACAGCACTCCTCCCTGGTTTCTTCTTCAGTTCTTCCTGATGGTCCTGTCCTGACCTTTCTCAGTGATGTACTGTGACCTGGAAGTGTAAGGTGACCGGGGAAGGGAAGGAACAGGGAACTTTTGAGAGTGGTGACCCAGAACAAAGAAATGGACCAGGGAGACATGGATAGTGGAAAAAAAAAATAAAAGGGACATGTATTAAAAATGAGAACATTCCTGGGCATGGAAACGGGGCCGGGAGAGTTGGGTGCCTGTATGAGTCATTTACATATCACCCGCACTTTCCTGTGTGTAGTTTTTCTCATGCATGTTCTGGCCCTTTACCTGTATCCCTGATGGGGAGGGGTTCTCAACCTTTCTTCCCATCGACTTATTTCATACGGGGATCTTGATGTTTTTTCTTCTCTATCACATTCGAAGCAGAAATTAGGTTTGTTGGAATTATATAGCTAGAATGTACCGAAGTGTAAAACTATACCGGTTCTGTTCCGTGCTCTACTCGTTATGACACGGTAGGAGAGCTAGGCTGAAAATTTGAAAACACACAAATACAGACAGACACAGACAGACAGAAGGGGCCACGGGGACATCCTTGAGACAAGAGTGGCAAGAATGCCCACTTTATTGTGCTCAGGGGCAGTTTATATAGGGCTCTGGCCACGCCCCAGCTCTCCGGATCTTTTAGCTGCAGACCCACCAGCCTGCCATCAGGGTCTCGTGCTCAGAGCAGCTGCAGGCTGCTCAGAGCAGAGAAAAACAAGTTGTTTACAAGAAATTCAGGGTCTGACAGTCTGCATCCCCAACACTGAAGGGGCCAGAGGGATATCTTGGTGGTTAGCAACGTGTACGACTTTTGCAGAAGGCTCAAGTTTGTTTCCCAGCACCCATGTTGGATGACTCTACTCCGTAACTCCGGTGCCAGGGGATCCAGTGCCCTCTTCTGGCCTTCTCCGGTACCTGGACTCATGTACGCCTACCCACCCACACAGATGCACATAATTAAAAATGCAAATGTTTATACTGCATCTCAATTCAATTCCAGAGAAGTCTGAACCCCTACCACACCCAAGGCATGCTGGCAATGGATGTCGAGATGTGGTTGCTACATTTCTTTCTTACAGAAGCCCATAATTTACACTGAACAGACCTCAAAGCAAACCATTGTCTTCTCTCAGCCCTGAGCTCGGCAGAGAGCACCCCCAGAGTTTCAGTTGCTGAATCTCTACAGTTACCTCCCCTGCATCCATCTGTAACAGTGTCCTTTTGTTTCGCTTGTTTTGAGACAGGGTTTCTCTGTGTGACAGCTCTGGCTGTCCTGGAACTCACTCTGTAGACCAGGTTGGCCTCAAACTCAGAGATCTGCGTGCCTCTGCCTCCCAAATGCTGGGATTAGAGTTGTGTGCCACCACCGCCCAGCCCAGATGTTTCTTGATTCTGCATATTCATGATCAATGCGGTCTTTCTGTGTGAAGGCCTTCATTATCTCTTCCTAGGGCCTTTCCCGAAGCTTTCTTCCTAGTTCCTAGGGCTCTGTGAACTCAAGCACTCATTACCCTATCACAGAGATTGAAAAACATACCCAAGATGAATAGTAAACTCAGTAAGGCAATGAATGTTGTCTACTGTGTAGTCTTGGGTGGCATGTTGGCAGAAGGTGGGCAGACCCATGCCTGAAAACACTGTAGAAAGCCCAGTGTTTTTATCTATAGACACTCAGAGCAAAGGAGAGAAGTCTGGCATGTTTAGTCTACATAATCCAAAAAGTTTTGAGTGTTTTTTTGTTTCTTTCTTTTTGTCATGACAAATGACCAGTTCCTAAAAATATTTCTCTTTTTTTTTCCCCCTTTTTTCTTCTTTTGGTTTTTTGAGACAGGGTTTCTCTGTGTTATAGTCCTAGATGTCCTGGAACTAGCTCTTGTAGATCAGGTTAGCCTCTAACTCACAGAGATCTGCTTGCCTTTGCCTCCTGAGTGCTGGGATTAAAGGTGTGCGCCACCATCACCTGACTTTTTTTCCCCTTTCTTTAAACCTCTTTTAAATTTCATTTTACATTCCAACCACAGTTCACCCTCCCACCCCTCCTCGCCTCCCCCTTCCCCAGCTCACCTCCCATCCACTCCTCCCAGTTAGTAAGGGCTCCCACGAGGAGTCAACAAAGTCTGGCACATTAAGTTGGGGCAGAACCATGCCCCTCCATACTGCACTGAGTCAGCTCATGGTGTCCCACCATAGGGAATGGGCTCTACCAAGCTAGCTCATGCACCAGGGATAGGTGCTGATTTTACTGCCGAAATCTCTCTTTCAGTATATCCTAGCAAGGCAGATAAAATCCACCTAAGAGAAACGCACAGCAGTAGGCAATCAGACACATGGGTTTTACTTTTTTTTTTGTTAACATATTTATTTGTCCCTCCATTTATTCCTCTCGTTCTTTGATCACTGGGTTATCTATTAAATATCTCAGCAAAAAGTTTACAGAGTAACTCAGTACAAGCCCTACTCTCAAAGAGCAGACAGATACGAGGCTACAATAAGACTCCAGAAGAGGAGTTCTGTTCAGCACACCTTGGTTATTGAATAAGTACTGGGAGGGCCTGAGACAACGGAAGGGTAAGGAAGGCGGTGTTTGAGAAGAGTACAGACCTGAACATCTAACTTACTTTGACAAAAGGAAAGTGGAAGGAAGTGTGGGCAGCGCATCAGAATGGAGAAATGAATTCTGTGAGGCTAACATGGGAGATTCTGAAGCTGACTTTAATACAAGCCATGAATAGGGTCACTAGATAGGAAATTCAGCAAGAGATAATAGACGCTTGTGTTGGATGACTCTGGCCCTCGCAGGGTCTTAGACAAAAGGGAGTGACGACGCCCTGAGCTTCTGGTTAGGGCCCTTCAGCTACAGGCCCTTGTCTGTGCAGTCACCCTGAGCAGGGTACTGCTAATCTCGCCTGAGAAACTGAGGCCTTATCTTCAGGACAATGAGACACCCTGCAGGGCAGGAAGTGGTAAACTGGGTGATGGGTTAGGATTTTGGGGAAGGTCTCTCTGACTACAGCAAGGAAGGTTTGTCCAAGGCTCAGAGGAGGGTGACTAGGAGACCTAGTCAGTGGTTTGGACGAGAGAGAAGAGGAGTTAGTGGAGTGTCATGATGGATTATTGAGGGAAACTCACCAACAACCATTAAATTGCAAAGGAAGAGTTACAGTCTAGCTAAAAGCCTGCTTCCTGAGAGGCACACAGCAGTGTGTTTAGCCGGTTGTGGTTGACTCAGTGAGGAAATAGGTCCTTTCCTATCCTACTCATTATTATACCTACTTCATGTACAGCTCAATGTCTCTGGGGATACACAAACACCTGTGAAGCTAACGCTGCAGTCAAGAAGTCAAATGTCCCATCACCTCCAAAAGGGAAGCAAGGCTTTTAAGAACATAAATTTCACAAAGGACACCAGACCCGTAAGGAGATGTCTGTCCTGAAGCTGGCAGGGATGAGTGTCCCCTACTTCTTTGCCTTGTGCAAGCCTCACCTGAGCCTGATGAGGACATTCCTGTTTGTGTCAGCTTGTCCCCACCTCCCTCCCACTGGAAACATCTTCATGAGGGCATTGAAGGCTCTCATTCATGCCACCAAAGAGCGATTCAAGCTTTCAAAGTTGTGCAATCCTATTGAGTTAATTTTTTACAAGCCCTTGGTCGGCCTGGCGTGGGTGAGACATGAGCTGGTCCGGTGGGGGGAGCGGTGTAGGGAGGGAGACACGTGGCATTAGTCACTTTGTGAATGTGGGTGGTGTGAGCATCTTTAACCACTAACTTGTGGATGCTTCGTGGTTCATCTTTGAGTTGATAAACCCATAATGAACAAAACAATCATTTGAATTTTCTCTGATTTTGTAGCCAAGTGAAAATTATTGTGGGTGACTTTTATTTGGTATTTTTTTGTTTGTTTTTGAAAGAGGATCTCATGAAGACCAGGCTATCCTTGAATCCACAGAGATCTACCTACCAGTCTGCCTTTCCTACTGCTGGGCTGAAAGGTGTGTGACATCATACCCAGCTAAATCCATGTTATTTTTAATGGGAAGAAATATCCTTGTCATAGTAAAACAAGATCTGTTACTAGAGAGTTCCAGGCACTGGGACCAGACTCTCAGTACAGCTTTTTCTTCTCTGAGTCCCATTTTATCCTCTCAAAAAATCCTTTTAGAGTTCAAATCCTAAGTCTCTGAGAAATGCCTGAATTTTAAAGTGTTGGCGTGCACTAGCGTCTCAATAAATACCTGTCACACAGTCTAATGGGCAGTTCAATCCTGAATGCGGGGCAAGAAGAGAATTGAGATAGGTTCCTTTTCTGTAGTTTTTTGTGGTTCAGGATCAGAGATGGCCGTACGTGGGGTTGCTAACCAGAGCCCATGCTTAGGGTTCCTCTCTGGGGGCTGCAAGAGAGAGGGTTAGCTGTATCTGTCACCCCAGAAGAAGAGGAGGAAGGGGGTGGAACCCAGTTCAGCTAAACTGCCTCACTCTGTGGTAGGGGGGCTGTCGAACAGGATCTCTTAGGTCACCAGGACGCACTCTGACAACAAACTTTATGAGTCAAACTCAAACTTCGCCAGGCGGTAGCTGATGCTCATCCTGTGTCGCTTCTCCATCTCTACAAAGAGGCTGAAAATAATTCCTACCTTCTTGGCACCCCACCAGAGAACAGTCATTGCAGTGAAATGGGAGGCTGCACAGAGAAGTGCATAGTGCAGACCTGGAACATTGCAAACACTTGGTATGGACTTGTGCTTCTTGTTGATTGGTCACAGCTCTTTACATATTGTCTCATGTATAATCCAATATGAACAGGGGATAGTGATGCATTTAAAAAAAGCATTGCCAACTATAATTACTGAGAAGATTTCATTACATTTTAATAGATGCTATAAATCTTGAATTGATTTATCTAAAGCCTAAAATTGACTTACTAGCCGGGTGAGGTGATGCATACCTTTAATTCTAGCCCTCAGGAGAAAGAGCCATTTGAGACCAGTTCCAGGCCGGGCAGGGCTACACAGTGAGACCTTGTCTCAACACCAAACCAAAGCAAACTAAACAAGCAAACTTCATGGAAAGTGAGAGTCAAGATGTGTTCGCTCCATTTCCAGCATTGAATGTGATGGAAAGAGCTGAATCTCCCCGTGTTTCTCCATCCCACGAGCAGAAAGAGCACATGGGCTTCCTGCACTTTTACCTGCTCACCCACACCCCTCTCCCACAAGTTCTTTATTTTCCCGCTACTCTTCCTCGGCAGCAGACCTGAATATGGCATCCCCTGCTTCGCCTTCCTGGAACATCTGCTAAATATGTCAGAAAGCAATGTTTGTATGGCTAACCCTCTCCAGGCAGCCCAAAGTTAGGATAAAACCATCTCTCCGCATCAAGCACAATGGCAAGAAGCCAAAGACATGTGAATTTTATCACCAGTGAATCAGCCAATTACCCAGAAATCTGGGGCGGGGGTGGCTGGTGTCTGTTGTCGCATGTAAGCCTCGGTGCCTGCTTCAGGTTACAGAAGGGAATTTAAGTGAGCGGGCCTTCACCTAGCTTCTGCTGGATCATCTTTTCTATACATGGCAAGCGGCTGCCCAGGTTCAGCTACTCTCCCCTCCTGCCCTCCTGCTCCATTCTCTCTGTCTTCCCGGGACTTGGGAATCTGGACAATTTACCCAGCTACCGTACATTATGTCTAAGGGATACTGCCCGCATTTGCCTTCCAGATCTCTACTGGGGTCCATATTCGGTCACCCACATCCCATGTAAAATGGAAGCCTATGATCAAACGCATCTATCCCAGAAGAGGAACTATTGGATGATTGCATTTATAGGAAATGGTGAATTAGGTAAATTCACGGAGAGAGAGCAGTCTCTGTCAGTGGTCACCCAGGACTAGGAAGCGGGGCGACATGGGGAATGACAGCCAAGGAGTGTGGGGTTCCTTTTTGGTGTGGTGAAATCATTCCATAATCGGTCATGATGTTGGTTGTGCACCTCTTTGAACACTCCCAAGTCACCGGGTTGCACAATTTAAAGTAGTGACTTACACTATGAGCACACCTCAGTACAGTTGTTAAAACAAGCAAATAAAAACTCAAAAAAATAAAGCATACCATCTCTCTGAGAATTCATGTAGCATTTTGCTTTTTTAATTTATGAATTCCGTTTTTGGCTAGGTGGTCTGCTAGCCATGAGATACAATGGGGAGAAAGCTGACCCAGGAACCATCACGACCTAGCAGGGAAAAGAAGCCAGCACTGTGTGCTGCGTGCAAGGAGAGAAGGAGCCCCAGCTGAGAAGAGGAGGCTGGTTGAGGCCAAACTCATAAGGGAGTTGAGTGGGGAAAGGCCCTAGACCAGTGTGGCTCTCAACCTGTGGATCGCAACCCCCAAACTGCCGGAGAACACAGATATTTACAATATGATTCCTAACAATAGCAAAATTACAGTTATAAAGTAGTAAAAAAAATAACTTTATGGTTGGGAGTCACCACAACATGAGGAACTGTATTAGAGGGTTGCAGACTTAGGCAGTTTGAGAACCACTCCCTAGACAGTTGAGTCGGATATGAGTGTTGGCAATGGGGATGACAGCGGACGAAAGCCTGGAAGAATGAGAAAGCAGGCCTCTGTTTGCAAGCTAGGAAGGTCCATCATGTGTGGAAGAAGCAAGGAGAAAATGACGGAAAGCCAAGTGGAGGTTAATGACTCCCTTCGTTCCTCTTTGGGCCTTATGTCTGTGCCATGAAGAGGCAAGGTGAGTAGTTCTCAACGACGGCTTTTAGAAGCACCCGGACTTACCCCAGAGGTAACTGTAAGTGCTTTTGGCATCGGGATTTATTTTTCTTTTCCCTTTTTAGAGTTGCAGATGGTTGTTTTCAAATCTGACCTGCCAGGCTAGTGTTTCCCTCGATGCAGGGAACAGAGACCTTCACAAGGTCTTGCTTAGATGCTGCCTTGGTGGGGGCTTCAGCAGCATCCATTGCTATCTTGTTAAGCTTCCTTTGCTTTACTGGCAGCTGTGTTAGCTTGGTCTCACGGTGCTCTTCTTAGTTACAGTTTCTGATTCCTCTTGAGTATTCTTTCAGCAAGAGATGCTCCAGCAAGAGATGCTCCAGCAAGAGATGCTTCAGCAAGAGATGATGCTCCAGCAAGAGATGATGCTCCAGCAAGGGATGCTCCAGCAAGAGATGCTCCAGCAAGAGATGATGCTCCAGCAAGAGATGATGCTCCAGCAAGAGATGATGCTCCAGCAAGAGATGATGCTCCAGCAAGAGATGATGCTCCAGCAAGAGATGCTCCAGCAAGAGATGCTCCAGCAAGAGATGCTCCAGCAAGGGATGCTCCAGCAAGAGATGCCCACTGGAATTTGACTGCCTTTCTTTCAGTTTTCTCCCACCTGTCCTTTTGTGTGTGTGTCCCTGTAGATGACAGTCTGGCTTATTGCTGAGGTGTCTTCTCAGGAAAAAACAAAACAAAACAAAAAAACCCAAAGACTTGCATTTTCCACTCAGAAACAAATATGAAACGATAAACATGGTTCTAGCCTTTCAGGGTACGCCATCAACAACGCTTTCCACACTAGCATGGAGCTGCACTCCTGTGATCCCAGCAGCCAGGAGGTGGAGGTTAGAAGAACTAGAAGTTCAAGAACATCCTGGACAGCAGACTATGTTTGAGGTCAGCCTGGTTTACATGTGACCCTGACTCCAAAAAGCCTACCAGGAATATTCTGGGAACTGAAGATATGGTACAGTATTGACTAGGACAAGAGTTTCAGGGTTCATTAGGTTCAGACGAGAGAAAACAACAGAGAATGGGCAAGGATCAAGAACAGTGAGATTCTCATCATGGTATGGACCAGATGATCTGAAGGAAACAATAAAAGGGAACCAGCATCCATCCAGTCATGAAGCTCCCTAGATTGGCTGTGTATGCGAAGTCTCTTTGAGGAGGTGAAGCTTGAACAAGATCTGGCCTTGGGAAGTCTATGAGGAGAATGTTATTTGTGTGTGTGTGTGTGTGTGTATGTATGTATGTGTGTGTATGTATGTATGTATGTGTGTGTGTATACACACATATGCATGTACACATGCATTGTTGTTTCAAGGAAGAGATAGTGTAAACAATAGAAGAGAAATAAGAAGTCCCTTATTTGAGACATGGAATCAATGCTAAGGGAATGACGCATTAAGAAAATGAGTTCATTATATCGGAAGTAGTTGAAGGCATTTTTGTGCAGTGATAATTTTATTTATCCTTGTGTGTTCAGGATCAGGGATACTGGCTGGCATTTGGCACTTGTGTTATAAATAAATTAATAGAAGAGAGAGTGGAAGGAAGGGGTAGCTGAATGTTTCCGAGAAAATGAATAGCGAGGGAATCCACAGCACCCAGAAGGAGAGGCACAGCTGAGGTACAGAGAGTAGTTGGAGGAAGAGCCAAGTCTTCCTGACCAGGGACAAGAAGTAGAGTCCCCTCCTCACAGCTGGGGACTTCGCTGGGGAAGAGGAGGCTGTTTGATGAAAGAAGGTCAGATGCACGTGGCTCAAGCTTGCAAGGCCTGCCGGAGGTTTGAACACCCGGGCAAGACTGCACACCATGCAGCCGTGGCAGTGCCAATAGCCATGGCTAGCGGGTTACATCCCACGTGGGTAATTCATAGGTGATGTGGAGGTGGGGAGCCCAAGAAGCAAACCGATATGAAAGTCCAGAAGGAGCTCACAGACAAGGCAAAGGAACAAGGCAACAAATCTCCAAAGAGCCTGGAGCCAGAAGACTGGGGAGAAAACTGCAAGTGGGGGAGGGAGGATTTCCTAGTTCCCCTGCAGTTATGCACCTGTGCAGACCAGAGTGCTTTACAATTTAACAGTAGCTACCTGTTATATCGTAGACACTCCTGGAAGCGACACTAAGGGTTTTATTCACTCAGTTTCAACTAATACTCATAGCATCCCCGTCTTATTGATGAGAGACTTGAGGCTGACTGAGGTTAAACACACTGCTTACATTTTTTTCTAATTAGGAAAAAGAAACTGCATCTGGCCAATAAAGCTTAAACCCCACACTGATATAAATATTATTCTGGTTGTACAACAACATTTGACTCCTGCATCCTTTTCTTGTGGGCTGATAACCCGGGGCTAGTTCTGTCAACTCATTGGGCATTGCAGGATGAAGTCCAAGTTTCCTACAGTGACTCACGAGGCGGGTCAGAGTCCAAAGCCACACTCGCCTCTGTGGACACAGGCTCCCACACCATGTGTTCCTGCTGGCCTCAACTGTTTTCATTCTCTGAATGCAGCTGGGCAGCTTTTGTGCACGGGGCTGTCTGGGGGTGGCATGCCCTTTGACCTGACTCCTTCAGGTCCTTCAAAGCGGACGGTCACTATCACCTGAGTCCTTCTCCAAGCCGAAGAAAATAAGAACGTGTGGACTCTCATCTTTGCAGACCTCTATGGCATTTTATTGCACCAAACGCCTGGGAGCTGTGGACTGCTTGACCAGGGTTCCTTCTCCAAGCCCATAGTTCCTGTCCCTTTGGTTTAGTGTTTCGCCACTTTGTTTCTTGTTTGTTTTTGAAACAAGGTCTCACTCTGTAACCCAGACTGGCCTCATATTTGTGGCAATCTTCCATGCCTAGCTAAATGAGGAATTGGGCTTTTTTTTTTTTTTCCATTACTGGGAATTGAGCCTTCTCAGTGTGATGCAAGTGATCCTTCATTGAGCTACATCTCCTGCCCTTACCATCTTGAGGGAATCTAGAAAAAAGAAAGAAAATGGTTTTGAGTTTTGATAGTATTGATGATGGAAATTGGTTTTATCCCCCCACCCCCACCCCCAAGAACTCCTCCTGGCTTATACCTCTGAAGCCAGATCTTGTTCTCAGAGCATCTTTTCAGTCTCTGGTAAAGGGCAAAATGTCCACAAAGTTTTAAATGTGGTCAATAAATTCAAGATATTTATGGCTATCCGTGATGCAACTGCCATTCTATTAAAACAAATTCTAATACTTTATAATTACCAAATTGAAGCAATTACACAGGTGCTTTGTATTAGTTTTATCATTAAGCTAAGGTGAGTCATTCTGAACAGAGGCCAAGATTTCACCCCTCTGGTTAGAAAACTGTGTGTGCATTTCTTACTTCTGTTTCTTTGTAAAATAGCAGCAAGAGTCAGGAGCCCAAATCTGGGAGGCCAAGTGACAGCATGGTTGTGAAAATCCCTTTAAAATTATGAAATGTTGAAGGGGTAGAAATATGGTGCTCATACTCCCCAGAGGGCTGCAGGAACTTTCTAGAATGCGTACCCCGTTGGGTTCACCCGGAAAGGCTGGTTTAGGGACCCACCAACATCCCAGCAGGAAAGTCCTGCCGCAAGATCTTCAGGAAACAGGAACGAATCCTAGAGAAAGAAGGGGAAATGCACACCAAACTTCACAGACTGTGCTTGAAAGATGAAAAATTAACCCGGCGCCGTTGGGGGTGGAAGAGTGAATGGCGGTGCTGGACGCCGGGTCTTCAACGTCCGGACACTTTTCCTTCCCTAAAGCCATTTTAGTCAAAGGTCATGTGTGTGTCCTGTCAAAGGCCAGCTTCCAATGGAATCATTGTCCCCCGGGATAGCGGCCCCCTGACTCCATCTGCCTTGGAGACATCCCAAAAGCAAACGGCCCAGCGCAAACAAGCACAGTCAGGAGCCGCGGTCCCGGGCTCAGCTCCCAGGTCCCCGGACCGCAGCCGAGGCCGTGTCCGCAGAGCCCTGGCTGGAGCGAGGCACCCGGACGCCGCAGCATGAGCCGCCACGCCACCGATCGGGTAGGGTAGGCGCCCCTGTCTGCGCGTGCTCCTTACTGGGGCTCCCGGGTCACCGCGGCAGCACGGTGGCTGCACCGTGCAGCGAGGGCAAAACCTTGCAAAGGGGCCTCCGCAGCAGCCGGAAAAATGTCCCGGGTTGGGCTGCCTTCCCGTGCCCTCAGCTGGACCGAGTTCCAGGCTCACAAACGCGGAGCTAATTTTGAGTTGTCGTTGCCAGAGTCTGTTTGGCTTTGCATATGCGTATCTCGTTTCTGGAAAACAAGCCAGTGGAAGTTGCAGAGAGGGGCTAGGGACGAGTCTCAGCTCACCACGGCTCGCGCCTGTGGCAAAGAAGCGAGCCCCTTTGACCAGAGCCAGCCGCAGGGGGCTGTGAGCTCTGCCCTTCTGAGACAGCCAGCCTCCTGGCCTTCTTGTTAATGACTTGTTGGACAAGCGCTTGGCAAGGTTGGAAAACGTTAAAGCCGTCTATTTCAGTAGCGTTCTCTGTGGGCCTTCCTATAATTGCCGCGAGGAGACAGATCATTTTCCGAGTGGGAAAGCCCCTTCCCTGAAGCCAGATCCCAGCATCCAGATTGCCCTTTTGTACTTTTTTATTTGAACAAGCCCTTCGGATGGATTTGGCTGCTTTGGGTTAAGAATAGAGGGCCCGGTTCTCAACTGATTACCGGTGCTTTTGGTCTGGACTTGGAAGTATCCAAGGGCAGAGCAGGTGGGCAGCCAGGAGCGGTGGTTAAAGGGATTAGAGACCGCTGTTTTCGCTCTGGTTTCATTTTACCAGGTTAAGGTGGGAGCCTTTTTCTCAATGACAAAGGGGATGAAAATAAAATGCTCAGCGGGACTCAGAAAGAGCCCTCTTCTGGGATTTGTTTACGTATTTAGCACACGCCCAAGTCCACCGGACAAGGAGGTTTTCTGCACTTGGTTAGGTATTTTCTGAATTTATGGTCCTTTCCAGAGGCCACCTCCAGCGCTACCCAGTTTTCTTCTTGAAAGAGTGGGCGACAAGACCTCACTGTCCTTAATTCTTACCTGTCCCTTCATACCTAGTCAGGGACTTTAGCCCTCCACTCTGAAGACTACCTTTTGTTGAGGTCACCAAAGGCCTATTTGCACCAAACACGGTAGAGAATTTTAAAGTCCCTCCTCCAGGCTCTTGGGACTATTTTGAGTAGTTCACTCAAGATGTTTGGACTCTTAGATTCTGTAATACCCAATCGTCCTTGTTCTCTTCTGCTCTTCTGAAAGTCACACCTCTTCTTTCCTTAAAGGACCCGACGCACTTTAGACCTGTTAGTGTGTGCTCCTGTGGTCTCGTCTTGACTGTCTTCCTGTCCCATCCTGTAGCCTACATCATCTCACCCACTGCAACAGCATCACCATTTAGACACAGATGATGGCAGTAGCAAGGCCTTTCTCCTAAGACATCTTCAGTTACATGTTCCACAGAGCATCTTGAAATCAACGCGTTGAGGACTGAATCCGTCTTCCTCGGTTCTTCTCCCAGCTTATGCTGATGGCGTCTTTCTCGTGTGAGCATTCTGGTCACGGTTTTAATTAGTCTTATTTGGGACCAGTGTCTCCCAATCTGTGTCTTTCCCTGCACTGGTTCCTTTCCTTGTTGCTGACACAAAATACCTGGCAGCTGAAGGATGGAGGATTTATTTTGGCTCACTGTTGAGGGGATAATGTCCTTTATAATAGGAAGGCTGGTGATGGGTGCGTGGTCGCATTGCATGCTGTAGTTAGGAAGCCAGGTGGGGGTGGGGGTCATGCTAAAGCTAAATACTAGCACTCAGCTAGATTTTTCCTTCCCCCTCTTTAGTCTGGGGCCACAGCCCATGGGATAGTGCCACTCGTATTCAGGGTGGGTAGGTGGGCTTTCCTTCCTCTCTAGAGACACGCTCATAGCCATACGTGTGTCTTTTAGATGATCCTAAAACTTAATCAATTTGGCCAGGCGGTGGTGGCGCACGCCTTTAATCCCAGCACTCGGGAGGCAGAGGCAGGCGGATCTCTGTGAGTTCGAGACCAGCCTGGTCTACAAGAGCTAGTTCCAGGACAGGCTCCAAAGCTACAGAGAAACCCTGTCTCAAAAAACCAAAAAAAAAAAAATTAATCAACTTAATCATACCGCCTTATCTCCGTTCTGTCAGGAAGTGTTCCTAAAATGCAATATGGTCATAGGCATGCTTTTTGAGACGTCTGCAGTACAGTTTCATATTTTCCTTCTAAGAATGATGCTGGTATGTACAGGTTCTCCACAACTTGCCTTTCACCTTCCTCCCCGCTCTCCTACCTCATCACTCACGCCCTATCCATATTTCACAAGCCATTTTGCACATTTTACGCACACTGTTCACAACATGGGCTTATTAGACAATTCCAGGTCAGTAGCTAGTTCAATTATTTTAAAAATGGTTCAGCTGATAGCCACCTTTTCTTGAGAACTTCCTAGACCATCTAACTGCTCCTCTTCCAGTATGGGTTAAACAACCTTGCCATGTTCTCCCGACACGTCCTCTTCTCCCATTATCAACCCTGACCATTCTTTATTGCCGAGTTCTAGTCTTCTGCCCCTCTGTAGGCAGTAAACACCTACAGGTTACAGAATATCTGCTTCTGTCTCAGCATTATTTTTGTCCTAGGATCTTTAGAGCCTGGTGTCCAGTGTTTTAGTTGGAATGCTTCATGAATTCTTGTGATTGATTTTTCTTTCCTGCATGTCCTTCCTTTTCTCCTCCCCTCCCCTCTCCTCTTCTCTTCTCTCCTTCCTTCCTCCCCCTTTTCTCTCCTCTCCTCCCTTTTCCTTCCTTTCCCCCTCTCTTCCCTTCTCCTCTCCTTTTCTCCTTCTCCCCCCTCCCCCCTCTCCTATCCTCTCTTCTTCCCCCTTTTCCTCCTCTTTTCTTCCTTCCCCTCCCCTCCTCTCCCTTCTCTCCCTTTTTCCCTCTCTGGGTCTCATGTATCCCAGACTGGCTTCAAACTTGCAATAAGGATGATGACCTTCTGATCCTCCAGTCTCTATGTCCTGACTACTGTGTCACCACACTTAGTTTTCTGTAATCCTGGAGATGGAATCCGGGGCTTCATGCTTGCTAGACATGCGCTTTGCCAGCTGAGCTGTATTCACTAACCCCAGAATTCTTGTGAATTTCTTGTAGAAAAGAAAAAAGTAAAAGAAGTGTCTGTGTGTATGTGTGTCTCTCTGTGTGTGTCACGCATGCCATAGTGTCTCTCTGTCTGTCTGTTGGTCTGTGTACATAGGAGAACAACTTGGCGGAGTCAGTTCTCTCCTTCCATTTTCACATGGGTCCTGGGGCTTGAACTCCCAACATCAGGCTTGTATAGTAAGTACCGTTATTCATGGATCCA
This sequence comes from Dicrostonyx torquatus, assembly GCA_028555095.1. Taxonomy (NCBI): domain Eukaryota; kingdom Metazoa; phylum Chordata; class Mammalia; order Rodentia; family Cricetidae; genus Dicrostonyx; species Dicrostonyx torquatus. The sequence continues at coordinate 768,774 of JAQHUG010000034.1, read as the reverse complement.
TCTTGCCAGCAGCTGTTTTGGGAATTCTTATGCAGTGCTTAGGAATGGTATTCTGGTCAGGCACTGGATTAGATGACAGAGATACAAAGCTTATGTGAAGCTTTTCTGAGATACCATGGGGTAAAGAATAAAGATTCACAGCCCATTATTTTATCAAGAAGGATTTAGAATTTCTGGGTATCCGAGGTCTCTACTGCATGATCCACATCTGAACCAGGAGGCTTTTCCTACCCAGATTCTATCCTGTCCATCTCTAGGCATGAAAGACTTCGGTAGTTTTGCCTCTGTTGACTGTGAAAGCGAAGACACTCTCTTCCTTGGGCAGCAATCCAGCCAGAGCCAAGGACACTGAAAGAGATGGTTCTTAGGGCTCAGAATGGCCAGGGAGGAAGAACTCCAAGAGCGTTCTAGAGAAAGATGGAGACTTCGGGAGGCTGCAAGTAAAGAAATGTGGTTCTGATTTTCCAAAGAGAGAACTATGCATTTGGAAACTCGGAGAGGTGAGCGGTGATTGCATTCTATAGGGAGTTATTTAGACTTTAAGCTGTTCTTAAGCTTTCTGGGGCCATGGTTCTTTTGAGGTTTGGATGCACATTAGTCTTCTTAGAAAAAAAATGCACAAAAGACTACACACAGCATTTTGTATAAACTTTTAAGGGGTTCATCCAAGTCTGTCCTTCAATACCCTTGAGTTGTTAAGGACTTCTGACTAAAATATATTTAATCAAAGGGCTAATTAATTCAGTGGATATTTGGGAGAAGGGAGTAGGTGGTGGTTAGGAGCCAGCATAATCAAATTATGCATGTTTTCTGTTTAGAGAGGATCCTGTGTAATGTGTGCTAATGACCGTGAATTTGGAGTCACAGGACCTGGGCTCATGTCTCTACTCTGGCAATCACTAGTTGTGTAGCTTTCTCTCTGAATGGTCATTTCATTATCCAGTTTTTAAAAGGATAGCTGGAGTTTTAGCTAAAATGAAGCATTTGAAAAACATGTGGACTGTGTTCTACTTAAAACTAAGAAGGGAGTGGCGGGAAGAAGAGGAGGATTAAGGAGGGGAGGAAGATGAAGGGGCGCCTATGTACAGAGTGATAAGATGGAGAAAGGAACAGGCAAGAACAGTTCGGGAGCCGGGCGGTGGTGGCGCACGCCTTTAATCCCAGCACTCGGGAGGCAGAGGCAGGCGGATCTCTGTGAGTTCGAGACCAGCCTGGTCTACAAGAGCTAGTTCCAGGACAGGCTCCAAAGCTACAGAGAAACCCTGTCTCAAAAAACCAAAAAAAAAAAAAAAAAAAGAACAGTTCAGGGAAGGAGTGGTGCCTTTGTGTAGTTAATGTTTAGGGATTTAATCTGGCCGCGAAATCAACAGCAAGGTCTTGTTCTAAAATTAAAGTTAGGTTTTATGAAAAGAAGGCTAGAGCATCAAACATAGAAGAGGAGACTCATTGTTCTCTGTATCCTTCAACCTTTAGAACATTGCACCTCGATTTGAATGCTACCCATGAAGTTATTAGCAATTACTGTTTGAACATGCACCGTGTTGTAAAAGGCAGACCGGTTCACATGGAGTTTGCAAAGTAAAGACGTTCTGGGCAAGGAACAAGTGACTTTAATTTGATGTTATACTTTGACAGAGGAAACTGAAGTTTCCATGGAACTACATAAGAAGGAGATTTAATCCAGACTTAATGGGGCAGGGTGAACTATAGAATTGATATCTGTCTACACTGAGACTGGAAAGCCGAGAAGGGACCAGCAAGGTGAAGGCGAAGAGGAAAGTCGGTTTCAAGCCAATGTACCCGCAACAGGCTGAGAGCCAGGGAGCTGTCAAGAAACTAAAAGAAAGGATTCAAGGAGGTAGAGGATGAGGACACTGGGCTAGACAGCAGTGCGGGATGCAATTTATGGTTAGGAAAATGGGAGTCAGTGAAGGTTGTACATAAGGCTGCGCCATAATCTGCTTTATGCCCGGGGAAGTCTACAGACTGGACAATAGGCTGAAGGAAATAAAAGGAAGATGATGAAGGAGATGACGATGATTATGATGATGGCGGGGGCGGGCACATTGGAGGCACGGTAGTGCGTAATCAAGGAGAGATGTTGTTTCCATCTAAGATGGTAGCTGGGAAGATAAAAAGAGGTGGGTCATTGCAAAAACTCAACCGGAGACAAAGTGAGTGAGTGCAGACTGCAGAGATTCTGTCAGAAGCATGGATGAGGTCCAGTTAATATGTAGAAAAGAAGATATAGAAGATCACCACACCTGTCTTTGTGTCTTTCATTTTGGTGTGAAAGGGTGATTAGCATTGCCTGCCTTTGAAATGACAGGCCTGGGTCACATGGTGGGGGAGACAGGACACTAAATTCAAAACATTCAGTAAAAGGTTTTCTGACAGGCGTTCCAAGGCAACAAGCTCTTTGCTACTCAACTATCTGAGAAAAGCGAGAGAATCAGGGGTAAGGCTAGGCAGGCTGGAGGGCACTGGCGCTGCTCTTCTTACTCAAGATTCCAAAATTGTGTATGGAGTTCAAACAGCTGCGCTTGGCACTCACAGCCCGTTGTGATCCAGCCTGAGCTGGGCGCCCGCTGTGTGCCCTGATTTCCTGCTGCAGTTCTGGAGCGCGACCGTTTCTTCCTGGCAGCTAGCACGTACGAAAGAGTCCTCATGTCAACCATACATTCTGTGATCATCCATCTCCTTGACATGATGTGCATGCTTGATTTCCTGATAGACATTTTTAGAAAGCCCACGAGTTACTTCATGGGAGTAGACCTGGCATTTCAGTGCCACTGTGCCACTGTGTTTACCCACGTCACTTCCCAGACCAGGAATAAATAGCCTTCCTTCCTGAATCCTATGTCCTCACCGAAAATACACTGTTTCCTCAAGTCCTAACCTGAGTCACTCCATGCCTCGTATCGAGAAGCTCCTCTTCCTCCCCCTTTACCCTCCCCACTCCTGCTACTTCTGTTCTTCCTCCTCCTTCATCTCCTCGTCCTTCTCCTCTTCCTCCTTCTTAATAAGCCTATTTAAACACGGCCAGTTGCATTATATTGCTTTTATATTTACTTAAGCTACTCTTCTAATTGTTCTCTTCTGGAAGTCCAGTTTCACAACCCAGTGGAGCGAATAGCGATTCGTCTAAGGCAAGCCTTTCATTGGGAAAGTTTTGCTTATTAAAAATTGCTATGTTCGGTTGGAGAGATGGCTCAGCAGTTAAGAGGACTGGTCGTCCTGGTGGAGGACCTGAGTTGGGTTCCTAGCATCCATATGGCAGCTTATGATCATCAATGACTCAGGTTCTGGCATAGTCAGTCCCTTTTCTGACCTCCACAGACACCAAGCACACATGTGGTGCCCATACATATACACAGGCAAAAACCACGTACACATAAAATACAATAAGTACATCTAAAAATATTCATATTTTATTGTACAGGCAACACATGCATTGTCTTGAAAGAGCAGAGTGAAAGACAGTATAAAGAAGAAGCCAAGAAAACAGTCTAAAGTCATATTACCCAGAGATAAGCATCAGGACGCATGGGTGAATGGCCTCATCTATACTGTTTTGTGCGCTTTCTATCTTAAAACTGGAGTCAGGCTTATCAGGCTGTAACCTGTTTGGCCCTTAAGAACGAACCTGGGCCATTATGAGTTCTTCACAAATGTGATCTTTGACAAGTGAGATTGCCCCTCATTCTATAGTTCACTCATGATTTCCTTAGTGAATTTCCACAGCTGGGCATTAGACCATGTGCAGGCTTTGTGTGTTTGTTTTCGATGCAGCATGCCATCTATCTATGATCAGCTCCTGAAAACATGCTCCTCTGCAGCCATTCTGCATGAAACGCCGATGGTCTCTAAGATGACAGATTTAGCTAACGACATGCTGAGTCGTTAAGGAAACATGAGTTTTTAAAAAAGCCCCTCTCACTAATTTTTCTCATTTTTTATTTTGGAATTTTTTTAGCTTATTTATTTTGTTATTTATTTATTTGTTACCTATAAGAGTTTCCGCACCCGTATTTTTATACCCATGGCTTAATGAAGGCATCTAATCTGGAAATACATCAACAACCTGTGGGCTTTGGAAGGAAGGGACTGACAACTAATGAATTGTATGAGCAAATCATTGAATTTGAAGTCTAAGTACTTTGGTGATTGGATGATGTGAGGCAAATTACTGCTTATGAGCTGAATATAAGAGGAAATGAAGACGGAGAGATGCAGCAGAATGAAGGTAATTCTCTGGAAAGATGGACACTGGCCAGTGTTTTGGTGTTTGGAAAAGGTGGAAGGCCATGGACTTGGATCCTTATTCTAAAGTAAATAATCAATCCTTTTGGACACTCAATAAGCAAGAACATTTCTATTGTGGAGGAGAAGGCCTCATCAGAGGAGAAACAGGCCTTGTTTGGGAAGTACTGGGAATCTGTGTGGTCACGTCAACAGACTTAATGAAAGATGTTATTACAGATTGAATTGTAGCCCATTCTCCAAGTTTATGTGTCGGGTCATCAACCCTTAGATGTCATGGTGTGACTTTATTTGGAGAGAAGGCTTTTAGAGGTGGTTCAAGTAAGTAGTGAGCTTGTGTCCTAACCCAATGTGATGGGTATCCTTGGATAAAGTGGAAATGTGAACATGGAGAAACGCATGGAGGAAGACGCTCTGAAGAGGCCCATGGGAAGGGAGACTTGGTAAACCGAGGATGACCTCAGAAGAAACCAACCTTCTGATTGACACTTGGCTCTTACACTGCTAGTTTTCAGGATGTATGTCAATACCAATGTGTTGGTTCAGCCACTTTCTATTAATTAACTAATTAATCAATCAATTAAATAGGTATAATTTTTTTAGGTCATTTTCATTCCCACTAGCCTTTTCCTTTCCTCCTTCTGTCCTACTCAGACTTTTTTTCTTCCTAACAAATACCCTCCTCCCTTCAACTCCTCCCCACTTCTCTTGATGCACAGAGTTCAGCTATTACTGCTTGCATGAGCATGAACTGGGACTTATTTACTGGAGCAAGAACAACTTAACAGTGGCTGTACCACTGAAGAAAAATGACACGCTACCCCAGCACCCCTTAACTGCTCCTTGTCCCTCAGTGAGGGGTGGCCATCTGGAGACCCTCCCCCATGCACCATGAAGTAGTGTTGGGCACGGTCTGTGCAGGTTAGCACAGCTGCCGTGAGTTCAAGACTGTGACGTCTGTGTCATGTCCACCAGACACCTCTTTACAGCTCTCTTCTCCAACCTCTGGTTCCTGCACTTTCTGCTCCCCTTTTTCCAGACATTATCTGAGCCTTGGGGGGAGTGACAGAGATGCCCTGTTAGTCAGGCACTCCAAAGTCACTGTCTTCAAGCTTGGTGAGATCTCTTTCTGTGGTAGTTTGTCATGGCACCTGTGGGTGACCAATGCACTGATATCATCCCACCCTGACTGTGTTTCATCTGGTAATACTCAACAACGTTTGTGTTCGGTCCCCAGAGATCCTGCTGTTGCAAATGGGAACGTATGATGACAGGGTTTTGTGGCTGGCAACTCGTAAAGACGTTTTATCTTCACAGTTGCTTTTGAACTTGACAGTGTTTGCAATGGGACTTCTTTCTTCTCCACTCAAAGGCTTTGCTGCCTGACAGAATAGGGCTCTCTCAGTATACAGTTTGAGTACCGACAAAGCCAACTGTATAACTTTGGCTATATTGGATATAATCGAGTTTTTCCATCATTAATACTGTTTGCATATTAATTCAACACAGTGACACGAGGTGCCTAACATTTTCCTGGAAGCTGCTTGACTTTAATCAGCAGGAACAAATGCAAGATTAGTGCCCTTTTTCCTTGGGCGACCTAAGCTTGTTCTTGGCACCCATGAGTGTGAAATGCTGGGTTGTCTCACAGTGTTTCAGTGGCTTCTACCCAGGGGAGTTATTAGTTCTGAACCTTGGGGTTAAGTCCATAAGAATGCAATTCCTTTTCCTCCTGCAAGTGCAAAATGTTGCTTCTGTTGATTATCTCCATTGTGGGATAAAACCCAGAGTTTTCTCTTGCCAATCCTAAAATGTCTCCCTTAATGTAGATATCTTATTC